>JAOBRC011070889.1:0-16077 GCA_027575255.1 Scolionema suvaense | reverse complement strand
GGAAGGGGGCGAGGGGGGAGGGGGGAGAGCTGAGGTGCATTCCATCCCTCTAGTAGTTTTTTTACAGTAAACATGGACGAATTTTGTTGACATTTCCTAAAATTTACCACGGAAGCTTTTATAACAAACCAAGTTGATACCTGCTATAGTTTTGAGCTACAGCAAAGTTCTGAAAAGCGTTTGTGGCGTAAATGTGAGGAACAATTGACGAAAATTGGCGTTTTGAGAAGTTGGAGGTCTGAAAGGAGTTCACTACTTAATATTCAAGTCAAGCACACACAAAACCTCAGAAAATTAAGAAACCTGGTCTTTACGTGGTCGAAAAAGCTCATGCCGCTCTGGACATATGTCACATCAAAGTTTTATGACACATTGGCAAGTGTTAATTACGCATGACGTCATACATAAAAGTTGACTATTAGTTTATTTTTATTTTAGTATTACTAAGTGCTAATTTAGTGCTGAAGGCTGATTTTGGCTTCATTCGTTGTGGAGGTGAAATATGTCACCCCACAAAGTTTTGTCATTCGCTAAGGAAGTACTTAATGAGGAAGTTGCTAAGGAAATAATGATCCTTAGAGATTTTCAGACTTGACGTCATAGTTTCCATGTTTTGAGCTATGGCATAAAAACAAACTTTGAAGAATTTTTTAGAAAGAACTACCGAAGCTTGTGCGCTAAAATGAGGTACAAATCGATACTGCTCGATAGCCTTTCATTACACCCAGTGATAATTTTTAGTGGTGAACTTCTTTAAAAGCACTTCAACCCTAACAAAATCACTCAAAACATGGCTAGAAACGGTGTTAGTAAGATTTAAACGAAATTCGGACTCAACAGAAAAATTCCAACATGAAATTACACCCTGCCTAATGTATGACGACGTTATCAAAAAGTTGATGGCGTCAGCAATTTTTTTTATGCTCTATAATCGTACGAACGTTTCATGCCTCTGGCTGATTTCCTTCCCACAGATCATAGACGGGCAGAATCCGCCTCCCTCTATATGCTGCATATCTTCAAAAAGCCCATATACGGTAGGCTTAAGAACGTCATCCCAAACGCCCAGGAACCTGACCAAATCTGTGTTTACATACCGTAATGCCTCAAATAAGCGCCCACCCTAGAAGTGAAAATATGAATAAGCGCGCCCCCCGCTCGAATAAGCACCCACCCTAGAAGTGAAAATATGAATAAGCGCCCCCTCGAATAAGCGTCCATCCTTATATCTTCAGAAACCAGCGCTAATTCGAATTTTCGACTAGAAAGTAATTGAAAGACGACTTAGCAAGAAGTGTTGAATAAATACAACAGTTTATTTTAGTTTTCATTCATACTTTTATCGTTCTCATCATAAGAAGATGGAAACTTTTTCCTTTTTTAAATTACCAGTATATCTGTTTTTTTTTTAAAATAAGCACCCCCCTCAAATAAGTGCCCCCCTCAAATAAGCGCCTACCTAAAAGCTCCAAAAATTAAATAAGCGCCCGGGCACTTATTCGAGGCATTACGGTATTTGACCCAAAGAAACACCCAATCGGCGAAAATACTTGCAGGTCGGACTCAACATGCTAAATAAATATCCAACCATTAAACTAAGCACAGTAGGTGAAACCAAAGAACACAAGACATTCCGCATGTAACTTTCTCTTTTTTTTGACGCTTCAAAATACATCTACATAAGTACCCATTACATGAGCGTAAATATTACACAAACAGCGAGTAATTAAGCAGATATTATCATCAATCAAATTGAAATAAATTTACCTTTAGTTTTGTTATATGGTGCCTGATAACATTTAATTACAAGAAATGTCTCAATGAAAGGATCTATCAAGACAGTACTGGTCGGCTCATAATCTCGACATACTTTATGCCAAACTTATCAATGACTGTTTCTCGGCGAGAACTTTCCGTTCGAAGGTTGCAGGAATCAGTGCAACAACTTAATTACAAGACTTGAAAAGCGGCTTTTGTCAGTATTTCTTTTGTCGAAAGAATAAGTGGACTCACCACTTGCTATTTTGTTGGGTAAGTACACATCGGATCATTTGTAACGAACGAATTTGATAAAAAATGAACCTGTAACAGGTAAAACAGCACAGCAAAACATGACATTTAGTTTTGTCCCAGCTTATGTAGTTGTGGAAAAATTCTCAAAGCTCAGTGGCCATGCCATCTTTGTTTCACGTAATATCATCAGGGTATATTTAGGCCGGAATGAAGCATCAAAGAGGAGGGTATCCTTCCCAACAAAAATATACTTAAAGGAGGTACAATCGAAAGCCACTTTCAACAATGATAGGCGGCTGCAATTGACCCTCCTTTCAAAAATTCATTGTTTCCAGCCATCGCGAACACATGTAAGACCAAATTTTATCTCGAAAAGAAAAAAAACGTCAGAAAATCTGATTCTAGTTCGAGCCACATAAGAGCATGCTATCCAAAGGTGATCTTCTCAAATTGATCTTTAATCCTACTACAGTGCATCATCGGCAGTGAAAACTGGCACTTACTCCTTCCCAAACAGCCAAAAGGCTATGACAAGGTCGAAATTACCTGTTTGCCTTTTTGATGACGTCACATATCAAATTTGCAGCCAATCGCCCGAAACAGAGGACCGGTCCTATGCGACAGGCGGCATATTAGAAAAGTGTTATGGTACGAAAATGTTTCCGGATAAGTTCCACGAAAACTCATTACGTTTCGCAGCAATGGTTTCAGCGACGAAAAATGTGATACAGGGAGCATCCTCCCGCAGTAGGGATAGGGCTAATGTAATATCTAGCTTTGAAAGAAATAAAAGATACGACCCTCATCTAAAATTGTTTTGCGACTGTAATTTGGGATAATTCCAGTTGAATCCGAACGAAATCACGCGCAGCTAGAAGCAAGATAGTAGCTGCTGAACATAGAGACTTAAGCCCTGTCAAATGCTAAAATTTTTTTATCGAACTCCTCTTTCTTTTAAAAAAAAATGGTCACAAAATCATGGCAAAAAAACAGAAGAATCATTTGAGAAGAGCAGGTCTGCTATCATTGAGTCAATATTATAGATTCAGAACAAAGGACCTTCACACTAACGTAAAAAAAATAATAGCCTACTCTTCATAAATTCCTATCAAAGGGACTATTCAACATAACTATTTCAGCTAATAACAAATATAATCACGAGAAGCTGCAGTGAAGACAACATTGTTGCTCATATAAAACTACCGGATATTTCGCTCTAGATCCATAGAGCATCATCATACTGCTGATCAAGTGCCCGATCAAAGTTATTTAAGCTAAGTAAAAGAAAATTACCAAAGACTAGGAAAAAAAAAGATTGTTGACCAACAGAAGTTCAGCAAGACACGAGACAAGAGAAGAAGAAAAATAGCACATAAACCTTATGTAGTGATGTGTATACAGCCGAAAAGAGAAATACATGATGGATACCTATAAAACACAATCGTCACCACCAACTTTCGTAACGGATATTTTCTTGTGACACACCCAACTGTAAGAGAAGTTCCTCCATTTCTTTCATCATAGGTAGCGGTCCACATAAGAAACAAATTGTCTCCTTTCTACTGTCGGAAAGCTGATTCAAGCTTCTTTCAAGGACACATTTGTCGATTCGCTTTCCTGCATGAAATGAGACAAAATCTTCATATAGCACGTAGTAAATACGACGTTCGTATCTACATAGAGACATCATAATGTAACATCAAAGGGAGGACACTTATAAATTATTCAGAAAAAAAAGAACAATACTCAATTAACTGCTTTTCCCAAAGCATAGCTGGTAAAACAAAACAAGTCACAGAATTAGTGGACCTATGCAAACTGAATTGACTATCTTCGTGTTAGATCAAAGAAAAAAATAAGACACAACCCATGAAAAACATACCCAAAATGATTAAAATCGGATAAACCGTTTTAACATATTTGAAAATCCTGAATATAGCCAATTTCGGATGTCAATGGCACATGGTTCATAACATACGGAGAGTTACCCCTAAGAACCATACTAAAAATGACCACAACAAAAATGACAAAAAAACAGATAAACCATTATTGACACATTCGGAAAAACTCTGAAAATTGCCATTCTTAGACGTTAATTGCCACCCGCACACCGATCGAGAGTTTACCAAGATATAACACACGGTCAACAACATAGCTGCCATTGACCTGAAGTTTCACGCAAAAAATTACATAGAAAAGTAATGAATGGATCTAGCAATATTTCGACAAAAAACGAACAAACCTAAAACAAGGCCATTTTTGGACATACATTGCCACCTGAAATCCAAACACAAGTTTTGAAAAAAATTCCGGTCCCCACTTTCCTTTAATTAGGGGTTGCCAACTTCACGCAAAATTTCAGAAAGATCCATTGAGCATCCAGGAAAACGCGTTCTGTTGACAGACGGAAGAACAGATGGATCGACGGACGGACAGGCCCCATTTTATAGGACTCTACCACTAAAGCGGGAGCCCAAAAATGATAAAAAGTTGAGGACTCCCGCAAATTCAATCATGGATCAGAATACCATATCAAAGAAAGGAATGAAGAGGTGACCAAAGGCGGCTTAAACAGCCATAATATCATAACACACGCAGAACACCCATGGCTACATGAATTCATAGCAAGCAAGCGCAAGCCAAACGAGAGTTTTCCCAAATCGGAAAAATGACCGATATGATAACTGTTCCTTCTACCTAGCTTAGATTTCAAAATACTTTTGCAAACACCAAAAATGGCATTTTCGCCACAAAAATGGCCGTGCCTTACTTGAAACCAGCTCTTAGTTCTTCGCATAGAGTGGCCTGCTACCTGATCCTCTGAGCTACGATACTAACCCCGATACTCCCCCGCAGCACAGCGATTAGGCAGCAGGCCCGCTATGCCAAGGTGGGGTATCTGTTATCAGGTAAGGCCATGGCAAGAGTGAACAGCAATTTTCTTAGACATGATATATAGTTCATAACATAACTACAAGTGCTCCATCCAAAAAGTAATCTTCTGCTAAGCAAGATTCCAATAATCTGCTATAGTTCATACGTCATCCTGTTTAAACAATATCCATGAAATATTCACCATCACTAAGCCGTATCAGGAAATGGGGCAAAGAAAGGGGGGAAAATTGCCTCCAAGCAAGATAAACCTGATGAAAGACAATCACAATGCAAAAGCGATAACACCTGAGACTTTCAGGGAATAGCAAGGCATCTTTCGACCGATTTTTAGTGAGCCACCTGCAGTACCTTTCGAGATATACAGTACGATTTTCAAGATCACCAATTTGATTGCGCCGAACATTGAAGTTCAGTCGCCAGATGAATGTCAGTAAAGTGCATAGTAGAGCCAATAAATCTTAGTAACAATTTTATAGTTTCATCAGCTGGTCAACAATTTATCACCTTTGTCCGACAAAGTTTGCTCTGTAGGGTAAATCCATGATTCATAACGGCAAGTTTCACAAAACCTGGCAGCAAGGTACATGCTACAAGCGACTTTAGTACTGAATTTACTGCGTCATAAAAAAAACTCACTAAGGGGCAAAGCACAAAAAGTTCATGAAACGACTAAGTAAACTGATAAAAAAAGAAAAAAAAAAATTCTTAAACAGCAAGTCACAGAATTGGTGGACTACCGCAAACCTAATTAAGAATTTTTGTCTAGAAAAAAAGAAAGGTCACTTTATGCTCACCAAAAGGAATAAGTTCGGTCAAAAATTGTCAGCACCAAGTCAAACACTCACCTACTCAAAAGAATACCTGCTATTATGGCCACCTTTTACCCCAAAATTTACAAAAACAGATTGACACATAACTTATTTTGCGTCGAAGTTTCACATCAAATATTGCGCAAATCTAATGAAAGGGCACTTTTGAAAAACCCTAAAAATGGGTATTTTGGGAGATAAACGGCAACGCCCAAGTCAATAGGGATTTCCCAGGAGTGAAACATGGTCGATATTGATGATAAAATAAGACATGTTCCCTTGAAGACTATGAAAAACTACCTTAAAGGGAGATATTTTGGTGAGATGAAATTTTTGCGGAAGAATTTTCGCGAATCAAGCGTTTTATCTGAGTTATGCGGAAGAAATTTTCGCAAACTGAATTAAAAAAAGAATAGTTAATTCTCAGTTTTTCAAAGCCCAGATGCACTTCCCCGTCTAATCATTGGGAAACCATAAAAAAAGTACAATAAAGTAATCATTTTCCAGAATGTGACCAAAAATAATCAATTTGCGGAAGACTTTTTTGTGAATTTCCTCTGGGGTTAATTTCGAGCAAGAAATTTTTGCGAATCAAATGTGTTATGAGTTTTGCGGAAGAAATTTTTGCGACCTGGGCCCAAATTCGCGATGATTTCTTCTCGCGAAAATTTCTGATGAGGTGTTATAATACAAATTAAAAAGTAATACAAACGACCATTCTAGGACGTAAAATGCCACCTGCAAGCGTGATGCAAGTTTTCCCAGATATAACTTATGGCTTATGACTTATGCTCAGTCGCCCCTAAGATTCAAAAAGACGGACCACTGACCAAGAATTCTTGAAATATATTGAAAGAACTCAGGAAATGGCCATTTTTGGATGTAAATTGTCACCAGCAAACCAAACCAAACTTCCTAAATATGTACCATGATTCATAACATGCTTACATTTTGTCCTAAGATTCAAACCAAAATTTACTAATAAGAAAAAAAAAAACGCGTTCTCAAAAGCTTTAGTAAAAAAACCTACTAAATTGCCATTCACAATAGCAACACCCAAACCTAGCGGGCGTTTTCCCTGATACGTACCATGACCCATTGCATTGATAATACTGTTCCTAAGATTCATACCAAAAATTAGAAGAAACTAATGGATTGCTCTAGCAGTAATTCAAAAAAAAAAAAAGACTAAAAAAGGCCATTTTTTAGTCTTAATTCCTACCAACACGCCAAATGAAAGGTTTCCCAGATATGACACAGGGTCCATAACAAATAATACTATTGCTCTGATGTTACATAATAAAATCCCAAAAACGTAATGAAAGAATATTGAATATTTAGACAAAAACCCTAAAAAACGGCCATTTTGGCGCATAAATTGCTCTCGCAGTCTGAACAAAAATTTTTTTCCAATTTCCGACGACAACAGTTAGCTTTGATTATTGATCTTGACCTTCATACCAAATTTGAGTAAAATGCATGGACTGTTTATTCTGGAACAAGTGTTGGTGACGGACGGAAGGACGCGCAGACCTTATTATGTTATAGGACTCTTCCACTAGGAGTCCAAACAAGCACTAGAAGATACAGTCAATATGCGCCAATTCCAACCAACAGAAGCATCATCGACATCAGTGACATTTTAGTCAACAGAGGTACATAGTGGCCACTATCTCCAATCCACAATTTTCCAGGAAAATTGGCCAAAAATCGACTTTTTCCCTGGTATTCTCTGTCCAAAAACATACTCTTTTGCAGGTCAGGTCGGCAAAAATCAAATGTTTTCCCAGGTTTTCTTTGTACAAATTGAGTTTACCGACAATTGTTATTACAGCCAAACTTCACCAAATGCCCCCTTTACAACGCAATCAAAATTACTGAACACTGGGTTGGTAATGCATACTAACTAATGGCAAAAAGGTGATCATGACAGTGCCTGTTTTTTAGCAAGGATAAAATACGTATATACGTTTTCCAGGTTCAGTTATCAAAAAGCCTACATTTTCCAGGTTTTCCAAGCAAAATTTTCGAAACAGGCCATTTTCCAGGTTTTCCAGGTTTTCCAGGATTTCCAGGTTGAGTGACCACCATGGAGGTAGAAATCAAATTCCTTAAAAAGATAAAATTCAATGATGGATATGACTTTCTGCATAGCTTACCTGTGCTTGAGCCATTACTCTGCGTTACAAAGAACCAACAGTCCATGTTTTGGTTGTTGTTTACAGCATCCAACAGTGCATTCTAATAACACAACGAAAATAGTTTTTTGATTATTTAACAATAATAAAAAAAGCCGATGTACAGTGCCATAAAAAATACAAAAAAATAGCTAAAACCCTATTGACTGCTGTTCTATGAATGTGAAGTCGACAAAACATGTTAACGTACAGTATGAGTTGGAGTGAATCAAAACATAAAAACAGAGCCATACAAGTTACAGAAATCATGTTGGGCTCAATATCCACATCTAGCTACGACAACCTGTTCCTTAACCCTAAGACTCCGCAATACCTGGAAAAATGACCTGGCAATTTTTGTCGTTTCTGGTAACTTTAAAAGGCCATAACTTGTGAACCACAGTAGCTAGAGCAATAAACTTGGTATCAATCGATACAGAATTGTCTGTTCTACAAAGAAGGCTTGGATTTGGACCGCTCATTTTCAACAGGTGGAGCTCTATGGCGCGCCAAAGGTGACCCCGTATCCAGAACGCACATGTGAAGGTTTTGGGCTCTAAGGGTTCATGGAGTGACCCTGTACCGGTTCCACAGCGTTAGCAACATTGAAATTCACTGTATAACTTGCTTTTACAATGCTTTTGACAAAAAATGCTGTCTGGCAACGTTAACAGTCAGACAGAGGTCTAGCCGACATTATGTTAACCCTTAGACTCCGCAATGCCTGGAAAAATGACCTGGCAATTTTCGTCCTTTCTGGTAACTTTAAAAGACCATAACTTGTGAACTACAGTAGCTAGAGCAACAAACTTGGTATCAATCGATGCAGAATTGCCTATTCTACAAAAAAAGGGCTAATGTGAAATTCTAACTACTGCACAATTTGACGAAGTAAGGGACAAACTGACGGCCTCTCAAAGAAATGCGGCAGAGGTTCTTTACACTATCATGCATTTCAATGTCTTTGTATAGCACAACATACAGAAGCTTTCCATGCATGACATCTTATACGTCTTGAGCAGGGAGTCAACTGAAGAGCTCTGCATGTGCTATCTCTTGCAAAACAACTTCACATGATTCTTCAATGGGCTGGAGTATTTTGCGTTGAGTTGAAGCAACATCTTAGACTGCCAACTGGCTCAACTAGCTTTTGCTGGAATAATTCATCAAAGATGATCAATCACTTGAGCTGGTGAGACTATTGTGCAAACCTTGCGACATTGGATGGGTCGACAAAAAAGTAGTAGGAGTAAGCTGTTTACTAATTATCTGAGAGGTTCATAGTACTACCCCAATCAGTGAGATCATAGTCACTGGCCTGCAGTATTTTTAACCATGTGAAGCAACGTAAGACGGGCAGAGTAGTTGCGAGAGACACTGTAGGGCTGTCTTCGCCAATGCCAAACCAATTTGGTCTCACTTTCCCAAGTGGTCACGAGCAAGCAGGGGTGCAGCTGAGGGAGGAAGTGGGGGACTGTCTTCGCCAGTATGAAACCAATCTGCTTCTAAATTCAGCAGTAGTTAGGAGGAGGCAGAGGTACACTTGGTACTCTTTCAGCCATGACAAACCAACAGTCTTCAGCATGTCAAGTCTAATACAAAATATCACCAGTTTGGCGCCATTTTTCGGGTGTCATTTATTGGCACATTTGACCACGTTCTGAGCTCATTGAAGAGTTCTAACACACTAAAAATTGATGGAAAACCATCCAAAACCTGTGCTCAGCGAATTTTTGAATATTTTTTCAGGGAAAACATTGACTTTTATGAAATGGTGAGGGATTCAACACGTTAGCAGGGAGGCACGTCTTCCGTACACAACGCCTGCTCGGCTTCGCCCATGTGAGACCGACAACAGGAGTGGTTTTTCCTGATAGCTGGCAGAAGATCAGATACATCCAAGTTGACAAGGTCTCACTCTGCAGTTTATTCTTTGGTCCTCTGATGGGGTTCGGTTAATAATGGGGGTCTAAACTTGACAAAACTTGAAAACATAGGGGACTGGTAGCTCTTGTGCGTTCTTCAAAGCTTCACATACAGGTTGTTGCTAAACTGCAGAACAAAAAGCAGTGGCTACAGAGGGGGTTGATGCAAGAGGTGGAGAAGGGTAAGTATACTGAACCCCAGTCCCCTGGCGGGGCAGTTGTGGAGATGGAGCCCAGTGTCCCGCTTAAAACAACAATAATGACAACAAAAAATACTGAAGATCACCCTCAACTAACCTTAAAAATGAGTTCTTCCGCAGTCTTGGCAGAAAATAACATCTTCGTACGACCAAATTGAACACCAGCATCTCTGTATTTTACTTGCAATTCACTTATATGGCGGAACATCGAATACAATGGATTTATACCAACACCACCAGCAATGAACAGGATATTCTTTTGCAGTTCTGCCACTGATGGATCGTAAACAAATTCCCCACCAACTGTCACATGAACAACATCTCCGACTTGACACTATAAGTAGAAACAAAACATCGCTATGAATGAAAGAGGAGGTATTGTAAATTTGGATCAGAAAATTGCATGCAATTTTGGTGCCTGCCGCATGCAAGCGTTTTTGAAGAATCATGACAATAAAAAGCAGGTGAAAAGACATATCAAAGAAGTAAAGAAGCAGCACAATGCAAAATCACACTTAGATAGCACAAAACAACTATGTGGTCAATATCAGACATGCTACTATTGATAAAAAGAAGAGAAGAAGTAGAAAATATGGGGAAAAGCTGGGATACTTGCCCACTATACAATGACATGATTCTTTGAGATGAAGTCAAAATTTTTCGGTGCAGGAAATCTACACAGAGCACAACCTAATAATGCTTAGTTAGACAGCCAAACAAAAACTTACACTCTGCATCCACACTGTCGAGCTATAAGGCACACAAGACAAATGTTTAGCTCATCGGATTTAGCTTATCAGCGTATAAATGGCTACTGAGAATCTGCATAATAGATCCAAGACAAAACTAAGCCATTCTATACCCTTCTATATACAAAACCAACTGTTTTCCGAAAAATTTGCAACACGTAAATTGTTATTGGTAAATGATTTGCAAGTTTTCCCCAGAAAGATTCATAACATAAGTTCTGCTGCATACCGCAAATGACAAAAAGTCGATGAAGATTTCTTGAACTATTTTCAAAAAATCCAGAAAATAGCCATTGTGACATACGTTGCCACCTGCAAGCTGAGCAACAGATTCCTAAGATAAAAGGCAAGGGACGTAACATAGGTTATCTTGCCCCTAAGATCACACGAAAAATGACAAAAAACGGACAAATATTTTTTGACGTACTTGGAAAAAATTGAAAATAGTTATTTTGGACATAAATTGCCACCCGAAAGCCTAATATCGTAAATGGTTCATAACGTACACAGAGTTGCACCAAAGATTTACACCAAAAATGAAAGAACTGCACGAATACTGAGGGACAAACTTTCGTGGAATGGACGGTTTGACGGTCGAAAAACAGTGGAAAAACCTTCGCGAATTGAGCCGAAAATCGCGAAATCGCGAAAGTTTCTGACCTTAAAGTAATCGATATGTGATTGGCACCGTGAAGAGATTTTTTCCTTGGGGTGTCCACAGCAAGCAGGTTCATGACGTATTTGGAAAAAAACCCTTAAAATCGCTATTTTGGGATGTAAACTGCTACCGGCAACCTGAAAAAAGACTTTCCTCAAACATGGCACATGGTTCATAACAAACACAGATTTGCTCCTAAGATTCACACCAAAAGTGGCAAAAACTGATCAAGAGTTCTCCAAGTCTATTGGAAAAACCTGCAAAATTGCCATTTTTGGCAACTTTTAGTCGTAAAACAGCCACACCCAAGCCTGACAGAAGCAATGAAGGGATCATGAAATTTTTGGGTAAACCCTAAAAATTGCCATTTGGAACATAAATTGCCACCTGCAAGCCAAACAAAAAAGTTTTTCAAAATTCCTGCTCCATCAATTTTCCTGAATGATAGAATTCATTGACTGGTTTTATCTGGGAAAGTGCATTGTCGACAGACGGAGGGACAGACAGTTCTCATTTTATAGGACTCTTCCACTAAAGCAGGACTCCAAAAGCAATTCTTGTAGGTCCTAACAGGTGTCCTCCTTCGGATAAGGCTTCCTAGGGTGAAGGTTTATCCGAGGGTGGGGGTTTATTGGTCAGAAATTGGTTTTGGGGTGGGCGTATTCAAGAGGGGGTATTCGAAGGGGGAGGCTTAACCCTATCTGACGCAGTTCCCTTTACCCTAAAAGACTTTCAAAAAAGTAGGTAGAATTGCCTCCGCCCCAGGCTCCTTGACATATAAAGTCACAATCTACTGTACATAAAACAGCCCATGTTTTGCCTGACTTTGCCCATGACCATAAAAACCCCCAAATTGGGTCTGATTTATCAAAAAATTTTTTATTGAGTTGGTCTAAACGCTTTACATTGTATTTAAAGTAGTAAAACAACGAAAAACATTGGATATTTTCAAATTTTCAATTTTGAGGAAATTTTGATCCTTCTTTTGGAAATTTGCCCAAATCACCTGACCCCTTAACCTAAAATATGTCAAAATGGGTCAAAATATGTATTAACAAATTCCATAACAGTAAAATAAAGCTAAGTTTGCAAAACGGTCCCCATAAAACGTTTTCCGGTCATATATGGCGGGCCCCCTCCCAACATCAGATAGAGTTAATTGAGTCTCTATGTGACTATAATGAGAAGCTCAAAATATTTAGAATATGTAGAAAGAGACAATCTGTGGATCCAGATGCTATCATTGCATGAAAACTTCGTGCTAGAGCTAAATTTGTGCGTGGCAGAGCCACGCAATAAATAGTAACAATCACTTGACAATGGAAATAGCAGTACATAAAACTACATAGAATCAACGCTAAACATTTTCAGTGGAAGAGCTTACTTCTGAAAAATATACACTAGTGAATATAATGATATGTAAAACTTGAAGTGTTTGAACTCTGTATGTTCCATTTCCTATGAGGACCTCCGTGAATATATAAAAGAAAGAACACATTATTTTCTGGCATGCTTGACAGTTCCTTGAACTTAGAAATTGCCCTGTTTCCTTGGTGCAGATCAAATTCAACAATAAATGCAACAGGATTATTGCTAATACAACAGAGGAATACAGAGTTCCCATCGAGACAAGGAGACAACCAAATCACAGAATGCTTTCGTCACAAAGGCAATAATGGAAGATTTACAGGTAAGGGAGCCAGAAATATTATGCTATCTAGCAAAGAAGATAATTATGTTAATGCAGTTGCACCCCGATGAAAATCAATGAAGCTAATGCAAGTAAAAACGTGAAACATGGTTGACAGAGTTTTCCGATGACATGATGAGATGCATACAACACTCAGGTTCGAATGCTTTTAATAAAAAATAATCTTGTGGATCAGGAAAGTCCTACCCCTTCACTAAACTAGACGGAGAACACAATCTGGGGACAAAGAGGAATGTAAACAATTACTATCTAGACAATACTGGCAGAGATTAATCCACTGTGCAATTGTACAAAATTATTCTTTATGGATGATATTCGTTTTCTTAGGTTTTCGTATGTAAGCTTCATGGTACATCTAAGCAATTAAGTGATAAAAAAGTACAGCTCATCAATCAAAGAAACATTTTTAAACAGTAACGTGTACTTAAGTTATATATACAAACAAGTCAACAAAATAATAGAGCAATACTCTGCAAGAGCAGAGACGGAATTCTCCTATTGATGCAGAGTATTCTGATAGTACGATTCAACGATTTTACCACAATGCTTCGATTAAATCCTCCCTTCTTTTAAACGCCCCCCCCCCTAGAATAAAGGCCCGCCTCTCTTTTCCAAAGATTTTTCAAAAAAGGCCCCTCTTGAATAGACGCCCCCTAAAAATTACAAAAATTTAATAAACAACCTGGGTGTTTAATCAAAGCATTACCCCATGTGTACCTGTAACGGCAAGAAATATCTGTAACAGATCAAGAGTGTAGCTGTTTTCTATTTCTACTGCTTTCCAATATTTCATTCAAAACAATACTTCCCACATAGGGAGGGGCATAGATGTTTAAAAGCTTAAGCTGAATGGCCAGAGCGCAAAACATAAGGTGCCCAATCACACTATTCATTGATCAAATTTTTAGTCACACTTGAAAGGTACAACATGAAATATTTGTTATTCGAAGTCCACCAATGCTGTTTTCAACCATGAGTGACCACTAGATTATCAACAAGAAATATGCATGCATTGTTTGACATAAGCCAAGCATGTCTGAGAGTAGTTTGGAAAGAAAATAAGGGTTTCCCATAATTGACTTAAAGCTGACTTGAATGAGCACTAGCAAACTATACACACAACATTTTGTATTCATCATGAAAATGGTAGTCAACTGCCAGTTTCCAATGGCAGTATAGAAAGTTGAGTAAGACATTAATTTTGCACTTGTTTCAGAGCAACGGGTTATCCTGAACTCCATGCAATAAAACACGAATCAACAAAACAATACTACAGAATCATCAATCGTAAATTCACAGACCAGGCTACATAGTCAATGATCAAAGCAAATCGCCTTGAAAAGAACAATGGGACCCAATACAGCTTCAGCAAAGAGTTTAAAATGCAGTCAGGTCTATACCATAATGCTGTTGAACAAATGTGAGCTCTTTGATGAAGATTTGTAAAAAGAAACAACTTGCAATTGTAAAGTTGAAGATACGCTGCAGATGAGAGAGCTGAAACTACCTGAATAATTAGTATGGCATTGATAATAGTTTCCAAGGCAACGATATTGATTTTGCACTTAGTGCATCACATAGAAAGCCTGCCGGAAATCAATGAAGAAGCTATGGATGAGAATGTTCGTGGAAAAGGACCAGCATTCTTAAAACTAGTTGGAATAGATCGTAGCTTGGATGTATCACCACTGGTAACCTTCACCACACAAAATTAGCATGATTGTCTCGGGTATTGTCGCTACTATAGTCAATGTCACGCAATCAACGTCAAATGTTCATCGGGAAACGTATATCAGTGTGAAGTACTTGGTCAAGATCAAACATCTCACCCTGATAAACTTATTTCAACACCGAATAGTTATTACTATGACCTAGATGTTGACAAATGCAAACCATGCAAGAGGATCATAGCTGATTACTCAGAAATGGGATATTTCTGTGATTGTCGAGATGAATACGGACCGGAGTATGATTGCAGGGAGCACCAAAGCAAAGACCGACGTATGAGCGGGCTGTACAAAATCAGTAGGCCCCAAAACACGGAAGTAGAAGTGTTCTGCGATATGGAATTTGATGGCGGGGGTTGGATTGTAATACAAAGAAGATGGAATGGGCTTGAAAATTTCAACAAGACATGGGTGGAATACAAAGACGGATTTGGGCACAGTAAAAAGGAATTCTGGCTTGGAAATGACCACATTAATCAAATAACAGATACTTCCAATCAGTTTGAGAGTGTATTTGTGGTGGAGGCATTTGACGGAGAGATTGGCTGGTCAAAACATGGAAAGTTCCGTATGCATGCTGAATCTGAAGGGTATAAACTCGATATAGGGGCCTATCTGGGAGGAAACCTGCCTCAACAGTCAATACAACATCATAACCAAAAATCATTCTCAACACATGACAATGGTACAGCACGTTCGTGCGCGAAAAGATATGGTGGAGGATGGTGGTACGGAAAATGTCACCAGGTTAGTTTGAATGGTGAATACAGAGAAGAAGGCTGTAACAAAGGAAACGGAGTAGTATGGAAAAACTGGTTGGTGACTGGATTTACATGCCGGAGGCATGCACGCATTATGATACGTTCAACACCTGCTACATACTGAGAAAACAAGGATCCTTAAACCAGGATTCAAATATAATTTGTGGACTGATGAATTCAAATTTGCTAGCTGCTTCAGTACTTGCCTCAAAAATTTATTATCAGTACGTTATACTGGAGACGGTCTCTTTATACTAAAATAATGGCAATTTCCATACAAATATTTTAAAAATTTGGTCGCACTAAATTAAAGTTAAAAATTTTGCAAATTTAAGGTATTCAATTTTTGCAGATATCCATTTTTGCAAAGTTGAGATTAAGGATACTGTTAACCCTCGGAGAACGTTTTTTTCTGGAGCCTGTTATTCACTTCAGACAAGGCTCTATGACAT
>JAOBRC011069778.1:0-16083 GCA_027575255.1 Scolionema suvaense | reverse complement strand
TTAAAGACGAATGTATGTGTACTTTGTATTAATTTTCCTTGATGTCTCGATTTGTTATTATTATTTTGTCCTTTTGTGGTGGTACTTGTTATTGTAATTTTATTTTTTGACGAAGGGTAAGGCATTGGCGCCAGGTGAGTGGATCGTCCAATCTTTGCCAGTGCCAGTCCCCTTCTTGTACTTGTTTGTTCTTTTATCACGATAAAGAAAAAAAAAACTGTTTTGCCACGGACGTGGCTGGAGACTCTTTTTTTTGTGGCAAAGAAAGTTTGCAGTGATCGTGTTGATCATACTCTCTGAATCGATATCAAGCAAGGGACCACTGAAAGTGAGTTTGGTTCACGTTCCACACCTCTCTGGGTTCATTATCACCAAGAATGGTTATCACCACGTATTGTGTTTCCATTGTTTAAGGCGTGGCGTAACCTGTTGACGAGCATGGTATTACTGTCCTAAAGTGTAAGAATAGCACAGGTACATTGTATTTGCTCTAAAACAGTGTGTTATACTCTTTAAGGGAAGGGTAACGTCAAAAATGAGATTTTGGTAGGTGATAGAGCACATGAAAACATGACAGTTCGTGTTTATTTCATGACAAAAACTTGAGTAGTTTTGGAGATATTGAGCCTCAAAGCTTAGTAGCTACCATCTTGATTTTGATGATGTCATCTGTGTACCATTGCTAAGCATTACCATGTCCGTAGTAACTTATAACCTATACATAGATTAGATATTTTCTTAAACAGATCTTTGACATATTATCTAGCTCTGTGATAAAATGAAAGAAAAAATGCTCTAAAGCTATTCAATAGTGAGTATTTTGGATGCAGAGTTTATATAATTTGAGTGGTACACAAGTGACACCATGCATAATTAAAGGCAAGATGGTAGCTACTGAACTTTGAGGCTTGATATCTCCAAAACTACGCAAGCTTTTGCCGTGAAATAAAAACTAAATATCACGTTTTGGTGCGCTCTTGCCAGTTAGGTATCCACTACCAAAACTTCATATTTGACGTTACCCTTCCTTTAACTTGACTTCATTGGGCACCTGTCCTACGCAAATTTTTGAAATTTTCAGACAGTCATTTGTGACAGTGATTGTAGCTGCAAATAGGGCGGCAGGGTGGGTTTTGCATGAGAGACTTCTGAAAATTCATGTTTTGGTATGTTTAGAGTATCTGCAGGGTGTGGTGGGGCTCGATTTGGGGCGTGGCTTGGGATTTTTCATTTTTCAGGCAATTTAGAGAGCAAAGGGCGTGGAATTCGGTCTACTTGTGTAAATTGCTAGAAACTGCGCTGAGACTGCAGATAGAGGTTGTCAAACACCTGCAAAAAACGTCTTGAAGTGCTTGCGATTCAAAGTGCTTTTACAAGCAAAAGTCGTAAAAAGTGATTTTTTTATTTTGCCTTTAAAAAGCCTTTTGTGCCAATTGTTCTGTCCAGGATTGTGGCTGGGCTTTCCCTAGACGTAACAACAACCTACATGTTTTTTTTTTTAAGAACGCTTATTTTGAGAGCAAGCCTTTTTGCTAAACCAAGCGTGTTTTGTTTTAATGCTCTTAACTTTTAATTAGGATTTTGGTGTTTTAAAGTCTAACGTTCTTATAAACTTTGTTCTTATAGAAAAAAACGTGTAACTGCAGCTTTTTTTGGCATTTCGCAGCCTCGCTAATATCGTAATAATTCGAATATCCTAATCCTATTTTCTTATGATGAAAGAGCAAACTATGAGAATAAATATTTCTTACTTTATTACCTTTCAACTACGTTTTTGTCAAACACACGAAGAAGTGACTGCTTCCGAGGAACGAAGGATCAGTGCTTATTCAATTATTCGCGGGAGGGGGTCTTACTGTTATGCTTGGATTAGTCGCCCCTTCTATTAAACGCCCCCTCGAATAGACGCCCCCTCTATAAACTAAAACTACTACCACTTCACCATTATTACTTCTGTTTTGTATCTTTATTCCGAATAAGAATATATACGATGATATTGACATGTAAGCTAGTGTATATTTCTTTGATGTATAAAGTTTATGTGTAAGGAATTAAGACAAAATTCATTACCCTCTTTCATGACTTCCGACCTGGACCCCTGTGAGGGATTTTTAGACGTGAGGCAGCCATTATGGACGTACATTCCAATGGAAAAAGGCGGAAAAATGGACGCACGAAATGGAAAACAAGGAAAAGATTGTATTTTGTTGGTGAAAACGCTTTCAAACTAAAAAATAGCTCGTTGAATTGTGATAAGGTATAGGAGAGAGGTATTCAGCTAACGATGTGCGTTTTGCATATTTGATTTTGGCTGAAAAAAGCCTTTTGTGCCAAATATTTTGTTCAGGATTGTAGGTGGGCTGGCTGTGGTCACTGACCAGGAAGCAGCTAATCAGGTAACGCTTACTATACTTATATATTGGTTTTATTTGTTTCTTGTTTCTGTAAATATCGATTTATCTAGTTCTAAACATCAATTCATGAATAAACTGTCCATCCAATTACCTTCCTCGCTTGGGTTCACTCGACTCGCAGGAAAGAACTTTTGAGGTTCTTTATTTCTCAGCCACAGAAAATACAGATGGCTGACTGGCCTGGGTACCCCAGGTATAGCTAAGGGTAGTGCAGAGTGCTTGAAATTGAAAAACAGGCACAGATAATGTCCATCTGGATAGCTACATGCAAGAATGTTGAAGCTCAACATTCTTGTTATTACATGTCAGCGAGAAAGGTAATATTCCTTCGCGTCGGATCACAGAAACACTAAGAATTTCCAAACTAGCTGATGGCTCAGGCTGAGAAAATAGGTTGCTCATACCAGGTGGGACTGCAGCTTCCTAGAGCTTGCAAAATATGAAATAAAACGCTGGCGCGGGGAAAATATAAGTCAAATTCATAAAAAAAGGTAACACAACAATCGAATAACCATTTATATTCCCAAGTAACAAACTTCAATCACCAAGTGCGCCATCAACCAACAATATTCCGTCCTGCTTTGCGCCCATGCCCGCAGAAAAACAATGGGAAAACCGTCCATGATGGCTGCCTCGCGTCTAAGAATCCCCCACAGGGGTCCAGGTTGGAAGTTATGAAAGAGGGTAATGAAAATGTAGTAGTTGATCCCTTTTCTCAAACGCTCACTCAAATAGATGCCCCCTAAAAAGTCCAAAACTTTCATAAACACCCCGGTTGTTTAATCGAAGCACCTGCACCTATTCAAGGCATTTTGACGCAATGTTTGACAGTGAAATGCCCCGCACCACAACACGCAAAATGCGTACAAAAGCTTGGGAAAAAAGTATAACGCGGTTTCTGTATGATCATTTTCAAGCAGTATTTTATAAGCATTCCTAGCGGGATAATGAATCGCTTAGAAGTATGTCAAACACAAACACAATCACTCATCTTTTCTAGTTTAAAGATAGCAATTTAAAACAAACTTGCAACAACAATGACAACTAATGTACGTTGAATGCCTGGGGAGTAAAAACTGCGAATAATGGCACAATGGTATCCCTCATGATATCAGGTAACAGAAAGTTCGAAACAATATTGGCGGCATTCAAATCAAATGTCTAGAATTCAAAATATTCGGTGTTTGATTCACCACTATTTCTCTAGAATGTTTTTAGGAGCAACAAAATTGCAATAACAAACAAAGGTTGAAAGTGCTTGTGGTTTTTGATCGCTTGCAATGTGTTGTGAACCACTCGACCAATTTGAACGAAATTTCAGCAGCGTAAATACATTTTCCAACTCTTTGCATTTCTGGCATTCAATAAATGACCACTATCATAGCTTTTGCAGAATATACACTTCGTAACAGACAGCCGAACCCAA
The DNA here is from genome assembly GCA_027575255.1 of Scolionema suvaense. Taxonomy (NCBI): domain Eukaryota; kingdom Metazoa; phylum Cnidaria; class Hydrozoa; order Limnomedusae; family Olindiidae; genus Scolionema; species Scolionema suvaense. The sequence continues at coordinate 12,243 of JAOBRC011069778.1, read as the reverse complement.
AACCCTGTTACCCTGTATTTCCAAATGTAATTGGTCGTTATGACTCTAGGTGCGAAGTTATAAAATAAGATCTTACAGAAGCAGTACGGTACACGCAGATTCACTACTGACACTTTCTTGCGGTTGCCTAAGAACAGATTTTTGCCTTCGAAAATATTAAAAATTTTACGCTCATGATAATTCATTACAAGCAGTGCTGAGGTTTTCGAAAATTGTTAAATGAGAAGCCCTCTTACTTCTACTTGCTTGCGTGCTGTCAGAATCCGGCATTATATTTTAACGTTTCCGTCCGAAAAAATTCACCATTCATAAAATAACATTCATAATTAATATTCACGATTTTCTCTGATTTCATAATTGTGTCATCATCCAGCAGCATTCTACGCTCAATTCGAGGTATCTATGAGATCACTCATCATCCTTTCCTCCTTCTATCAACTATCAAAGAGAGCCATTTTTCCAAACACCGCGAAAATTTGCTGACATCAGCAAAACCAGGGAGGCACATAAAAGGTGACATTTTAAAGTGGAATTGCACAAGGAAAAGCTATACTAAGAAACAAGAGACAAACCTAATCCATTTACCTCTTCACTAGGGGATTCTGGGTTAAAAAGGTAACAGTACACAAGTAAACCCGGTACATAAGACTGTGTTGAAAGTTCATGAGGCATAACGGCATACGCACATTATCAAAAAAATACTAAAGTTAAGTCCGATGTTACCAAGAACCTTGCCTCCTTTCTGTTTAAACGTTTTTAAGAATGCAAAAGCAGTTTGGCTGGCAAATTTTGGAGAATTTGCGGCTCAGTTGTCTCACAAGAAAGTGTACCACCACCATGTTCCAGCCACACTGTTGAGTAGTTATGGCAGCCATGGAGTAACGGAAGCGGAAGAATACAAAATAAATGAAAAGTTCAAATGAAATTGGAAAAATGGAAGCGAAAGAATACAAATTAGAGCAGTAGTTGAAATTAAATTAGACTTAACGAATATCATTCCCGCATAATATATATCTTTAGAAAAATACATAATCCATTCTACACATCAGATAGGAACTGATAAAAATTCAGTGAAAAAATGCAACTTAGAGAACAATACACAGCCTACTTATATAGACAATACATTGAACATACTGACCAACCTACGAAGCGTTCCATTCCCCAAAAAAGCTGCACAGATACGATCCATGTCGCAACAAAAAACAAAAAAAACAAAACAAAAAAAAAACGAACGAAAAGCAGTTCATATCAATTTCAGCGCAAGTACAACTTTCAGACAACTCTTCGTTGGTTCTTAACAGCTCTTGGTGAATGTAATACATAAGTTCAGAACAACTCGAAATACTCAAAACACGATTCCATACGATATTGCCATTCAAAAGCAACGGGCATCATCATTGAGAGTTTGACATCGAAAGACTCAAAAAGAAACAAACAAAAACATCGAAATAAAACAAAAACAGACAAACAAAAACAAGAGTTAGAAAAAATAAGTTACGGATTTAGCAATTACATACATTCTCACTACTTAAAAAGCAACAGATACAAAAACTAAATCACGCAACGTACAAAGCAATTTTTAAAGCAACTGATAGAGTAAAACTCAGCAGGGCAGCAAAACAAAGAACACACAACATCAGCCAACGCGAATACACGAACGTCAAGGCATATATAGTTTTTTTGTAAAAGAAGAGCAACAGCAAAGAAAAGAGAAGCCACCTCTTGTTTCTGACCTTCACAGAATGAGGTCCATTGAATATTTCACGTCGTTTTCACTCCCACCGCAAATCGAGTGGCAAGTACGCATCATCACAGAGTACAAAGCAGAACAATTGATTAGCATACTTGCTTGGACAACATTACACGCTGGCTGAACAATAACGATGGTTACAGCAATGACTTTTTGATTCGTGCACAGTGGCACACGAATCTTTGTCATGAGCTGCGCAACAGAAAATTGTAGTTTTTGGCCACAGGGTATCGAGAGCAAGTCCAGATAAAATACGAGACTTTGCTTGCCTACTGCTGCAACAACCGGAATGGATTATCTTTTGGGCATGTGACACGCAGGGCAGTTGATGAACCTGATTAATAACTTATATGGCAATGCAGATCTAAAAAAAAAAGCACTTGATTATACTCAGTCTATAAGCAAGTTATTTCCCGAACATTTCTGAGAGGGAGGGGACTGGCTTTGTGCGTACTTTTACGAATCCAAAATAGATGATTCAAAAAGATGGATAATAATTCATAAAAATGCATGGCACAAGCTTTCATGAATGGTTCAGAGTCTGTAACCTGAGGGAATGAATCTTCACGCCGCAAGCCTTCTAGTTGTTCTATAAATTACCTAACTAAATAAATTACCGTGGCATTGTTCCTTGCAGCAGTAACGACAATGACTTATCAAGCCAATAGAACAGTGAAGAGCGCATGCGCCTCTATGCAGGGCTAACCTCGAGAAAATACTACGAAAATAATACAACAAAAAAATATACATGTCGCTCCCATAAAAATACAAAAGCACTACCACGGTTACTTGATGAGGAATTGAGCGATGACATTAGCAACGCCAGCCACAATCAGCACAGAATGTAAACATATGCTCAGGTAAGTGAGTTCTCCTTTTCGTTTTTTGATCATCAGGTGAATGAGGCAAGGCAGAGTAAAAATATAAACACATCCGCTGGCTGATCCAACATATCTGAAATATAAGTAAAAAGCATAAAAATATAAACGGAAAGAAAGCATAAACATATATCAAGGCGCTGATCAGTGGAAGTCTATACAGAATAAAGGTATATAGACTCTATGACTGTAATGCAAAGAAATCAATTTTTGCCTTGTCCAAACCTTTTCAGATCTAGAAATTTACCCAAAGAGTCCAGAATTTTAGATGGAAAAACTGATCCAGATATGGTTTATGTGCCGTTCTTAAGAGCTTTCATACTTGTTTTATATAAAAATATCGGAACTTAATTGTCTCACTTCTTCGGAAAAGTAAACAAATTTACTACCGAGAATATTTTAACATGCATGCAAATGATCTTCGAAAGACATGGAATGCTATTAGAGATATTATCAGCTCAAATAAAAGAGACAGCTCTGTTCCTTCTATGGTACTATTCATAGATGGCTCTGTTGTCACTGATGACAAAGGAATAGAAACTGTTTTTAATTTCCTTTTTTGCGTCAATAGGATCTAGTCTAGATTGTTCAAGTGCTACTCCTAGAGTTTTCGAAATTTTATGCCTGATCCCATGACCAACTCAATATTCATTGAACCATCCACACCTTCAGAGATATCTAACTTAATTGAAGGCTTTGTTACTATCCATGAGTCTTCTTCTGACATGGAGTAAGTTCTGTGTGGAATTCCTTAAGGATCAATTCTAGGTCCGTTACTGTTTTTAATCTACATAAATGATTTCCGATTGTGTTTGTACAACTCACTTGCACATCATTTCGCTGACGACACTAATGTTTTATTTTCTGCCACCTCTACTAAACAAATGTGTAAACCAATATCAAAAGAGATTGAAAGTATAGTGGATTGGCTTTGTGCAAATAGACTGTCTCTGAATGCAAAAAAGTCTGAATTTGCTGTCTTTAAGTCAAAAATCAAATCATGTGATTACCACCTAATAATTACGAGTTAAGGACAGAAACTTTTCCTGTCCAATAAAGTCAAGTACCTTGGTGTTCTGTTACATTCGACACTTCACTGTTCTCATCAAATCAATGAATTACCAAAATACTATCTAAAGCTATTGGTATTTTATATCAAATTAGGGTGTTTGTAGTTCCAAGCACACTGAGGTCGATCTACTTCAGTATTTTTCACTCTCACCTATCTTATGGTACCTTAGTATGGGGGTTTGCTTCAAAAACTCATCTATCGAAGCCATGTCGGCTACAAAGCAAAGCTCTACGAGTTCTGTCACATGCCAAATACGATGTAAATGGGTCTCCTTTGTTTGCGAAGTTTGGGATTCTTAAGCTCCAAGATTCGATACTGTTAAAACGGTGCCTGTTTGTACATGATTGGAAGAGTAACATGCTGCCTTGTATCTTTAATTCCTATTTTGGGCTTATGAAGCTGATAGGTCACTTAAGATCAGATTGTTACCCTGCACTAGTTAAACCCCTCGTGCGAACATATTTCTATGGTAACCAGTCGATACAATACACTTGTGCACATCTTCACAACTGGATATACCAAATAGGATCGCATTTTGATATGAGCAAAGCAGATTTTAAGAGGACCATTAAATCCTTAATCGTGGCTTCATACTAGTGATAAAATTTCTTATTTTTCGGCGTCGGTGCTTATCCTATGGTTTTCATGCTCCTGCATTTTGGTTTATTTCCTTTTCTCGTTGTTCATTCATTTCTTTGCTTTTGGTTCGTTTTTTTTCTACTGCCTTACCAGTGCTTGAAATAATTCTTCTCATCAAATGCTGTCACAATCCTTTCCAAGGGTGGACCACCTATCCAAATTAGCACTTGCTGTTGGTGGTCTTCCCTTGACTTTACATAAATACTTAATTACAAATGTATGTTTCTTTGTCTGTTGTTACGCATTGTATTGTGAGGAAATATATCTTGGATCTTGAATCTTGAATCTTGAATCAATCATGGATACGACACAAGGTCCACATGAAGACTTCTACTGCCGTTCAATTTCACACCAAGTATTTCACAAAATGGAAGCACAAATTTTATAATACCGTAAATTCTCAAATAAATCCCCCCTTCTTTTAAATACCCCTTAAATCCCCCCTAAAATGAAAATTATTTAATGCACGCCAATCAGAGGGGGGCGTTTATTAGAATCCACTTCTGTTAAAGCAGCATGCAAGGAACAAACCAGGACGTTAACCCCTAAAGAGCCTCAGAAAATCGTGTTCACACACTATTCAGCTAATTAGCAAATAAAAAAGTCAATTTATTTTATATAATGGACACTCGTTTAAAACATTGTTTAAAAGAAATTTCCAGGAGGCCGTTATTAAACTATTTCTAAATGAACACCCTCCCTATTAAACGCCCCTTCAAAAACATGAAGATTAGATAAATCAGACATTCTCATGCCTAACGTGAATACAAGCCTTCTTAGATGTGGTTATGGTCCATATCATAAATACGATTGCTATTACTCTATAGAGAGTCACACCAAAAACAGGAATAAATAAACTGATCTTGACATACTTCCAAAACACCATTGAACATCAGTTTTCCCACATGTGACGCAAGGTTCAAATGATAATTGCGATCGCTCTTCAGTTTCACACCAAATACTTACAAAAAATTAATCAACAGGTCCAAAATATTAAAAAAAAGCAATGGCTGCATCATTTCGTTCCAATAAATAATTTTCATCTCTATTCAAACTTTCTCTTAAAAAAGGGTTTAGACGGACAGAAGGAAAGAGAAAAGGACAACACTGGAAAATCTTGTACAATAGAACTTTTCACATATCTTCACGACACTATATGCTTTGCGAAATGGTGACGGGGAACAAAAATAATGATACTTCGTTGACGTAAGTAAATCATCTTCTTTTAAAATATGGTAGTTTTGAATTGATACCACCTTGATCGAGCTTGACACCAAATGATAGACTCCAATGAACTCTACTTCAGGTCTGCTAACTATTTCAAAGTGATTTTACGCAAGGCCAGATAAATAAATGCCAGTGGCACGAAAGTGAACAGGTACGCAATTATTGCCAAGAAAAAACCTGACCTTATCTATCGTGTGAAAGCATTTAGCTACATTAAAACCAAAAAAGGTCCCAGTAAAATGTCTACACAGAATCCCATCCTGTTGAGCATAAGTGATACAAGGTTTAGTAAGCAAAAAATTGTTCTAAATTTACCTGACTATTGCATACTTAATTATTCCCCAAGGTTTGATTATTGGGTAATTTGCGTAGGTAGGTAACAATACCGCAAAAATAATTTGTAGCGGAAGAGAAAAGGACAATGGCAACTGAAATAGTTTACAATGAGAACCACGCAAGATAGGCACATGCCGATTTAAAAGAAAATGTGTTATGCGGGGAGGGGGGTGTAGGGGGTGGGGTTGTGAAAATACAAGCACAAAGCACAAACATACCTTATAATGTGTCCAACTTCGGGATAAAATACGGCGAAACAAACTCCCAACGAAATCAGAAGTATATTATGCAGAACGATAGGAATGTAACTGAAGAAAGTGAAATCACAACATCAGACGTCAGTCTATTGACATCATAATGAGTTTTCAAAAGATACTAAATCTCACAGACACTTGCAAATTTTATCAATTTTCGGCTTCATATGTAGATACACACAATATGAACAATGCAACCCGCAAATTAAGACAGCTAGATGTGAAAATTTGGTTTGAAAATACAATAAGCCTAATTTTTGATATTTTCTGTTTTATATAATGACGATGGTATCAATTAATAAACACACAAATTCCACTAAACTGTTGCAAAATAAAAAAAAACGTCATCCAAACATATACATGCATTCTTAGGGTACTCGTCTCATACTTTGTGTATGATATATATACAGACCTCCATCCAGTTTTATGATACACAGCATATAAGACGAGTATCCTAAAAACGTAAAATACGAAGCAGGTTAGCTTCACCCCCTTCCAACTCTATCAAAGACAAATTAAAAGACTTGCATCCGAAAAACACGCATAAAACAGTGACGAGACTTACCCCCATCCAGCTCTATCGAAGACAAACTGAAAGACTTGCATCTGAAAAACACGCATAAAACAGTGATGAGACTTACCCCCATCCAGCTCTATCGAAGACAAATTGAAAGACTTGCAGTCGGACGATGTACATAAGAAGGGGGAACACAGAGACCATCTGGAGTAGCAGTCCACACTGAGCGATAAACGTCATTATATCGTGCGATGGAAAGTTATTCAGAAACACCTGAAACAACAGCACCAGGACACAGAAGGTTCATGATCATTTCATTATAGAAACACGTCTACAAGAAACTTAGAGCTAGCTGTCAAAAGTTTGACCAAGAATAACTTAAAACTATCCAGGGAACTCTTCTGATTCTAAAACAACACACTTCTTTCAGATCAGAATTAATTAAAAAATCCCTTGAAACTACTTTTCAAGATAAACAAGTCACAGAGTTGGTGGACTCCCGCAAACATAATACAGAATCTTAGTGCAAGATCAAAGAAAAAAATAAGATTCACATCACAAACAGCAAACAACTGATGAAGTGTTCTTGAAATACTTTGAAAAAACCCTGAGAATAGCCTATGTTAGCATAAATTGAGACCCACATGCTGAACAACACATTCCCAAGATATAAGGCATGGATCACAGCACAAAGTAAGCCGCCCGTAAGATTCACCCAACAAATGAGAAAAAATGGATAAGCCATTTTTGACATATTACGAAAAAACCCTGAAAATAACCACTTCCGGATGTACATCACCGCCCCCAAGCCAAACCTTGGTTGTCCATAGGCATGCCACACGGTTCATAACATATGCAGAGTTGCCCCGAAAAATTACACCAAAACGCCAAACATTGAATCAACCGTTTATGCCGTGTTTGAAAAACAACAAAATGGCCACCTGCTAGCCAAACGAGATTTCCCGGAGGTATGCCACACGGTTTATGACATGTGCAGACTAGCCCCAAATATTCACACCAAAAATAACAAGATTCAGATAAACAGTTCTTGACAAAGTCGGAAAAAACCCTGAAAATTGCCATTTTGGACGTAAATTGCCACCTGCAAGCCAAATGAGATTTTCAGGAGACATGACATATGATTCAAAACATGCACAGAGTTGCCCCAAATATTTGCACCAAAAATGACAAGAATCGGATGAGCATTTCGCGACATATTTGGAAAAAGCTATGAAAACCGCTATCTTTGGTTGTAATTTGCCATCAGCGAGTCAAACGAGATCCGATGGAGACATGGCACATGGTTCATAACATGTGTACAGTTGCAATAAATATTCACACCAAAAATAACAATGAACAAATTAACCGTTCATGACATATGTGGAAAAACCCAACAAAGGCCATTTCTGGATGTAAATTGCCACCTGCAAGCCAAACAAGGCTTTTAGGGGACATAGCATACGGTTCCAAACTTGAGTAGAGTTGCTCCTAATACACACCAAAAAATTGACAAGAATTGAAAGAACAGTTTTTGACACATTTAAAACATTTCAGCAAAACCCACAAATTGGCCAAGTTTGGATATAAATGACCACCTGCGTGTTGATCAATTTTTTTTAAATCATCAATTTGCTTTGATTATAGACATTCAAGGTTCAGAAGGTACCACTAAAACTGGAGAAAATAGATTATCGTTGATCAATGTTGTTATTGCAGGCTACTTCACGAAACCTTCCCTCATATATATACATATATAACTTTTTCCTATAAACACGTCCTCTCCTTCCTCTAAGTTTCTGCCTCAGAAAATACGTACTTATTTTGAGAACAAATGCAATTCAGGATGATTAACACTCCACACCCAAAATATAAAAAATTCTTCCATTCAACGCCTTCTTCTAATAACTGGCCCTCCACTGAGAAATTCAATAGAGTTTTTTCAATAGATTGGGGAGGGAGAAGCAGGGAATGAAGTGCATAGTGAAAAAATATCTCTCTTCGTGACAAAATGTTTCCTCGAAAACAAGCGAGCTTACCTGATCGATGCATATTTTATCCAATGGGAAACAAGCATAAAACAAGACAGCAACCAAGAAATACGTGCCAGCTGTTAGGACGTATGCCACACTTACATCACGTACCTATAAGAAGAGAACGTTAATAACAGTGAGCGAACACTCATAGTACCATGTCAAGCTAATTTATCGTCGAAAAGACCAACACATGCCCCATTCGTTCACAAAGAAAATGCCAACAAACAATCAAAAAACCAGATGCAAAAACAACGTGGACAAATAAGACGAAAGGCGTAGTGGAACCAGAGGTCAGTGATGCAATGTACCTGAAAGTCAACTGAGAGATAAGTTTACATCACAAATATGCTTCCTTAAGTCCTCACCTCTCTTGTCAACAATCAAGCCTAGATGCTTAGTAGAATTCTTGCAAAGAACAGGAGTATCACCACCGAATCACTGATGATGAAATAGTTTATTTCGAGATGTGCAAGTATCATCAATATCGCCTTACTTTGCTAATCAAGACAAATCGTCAGAAAAACAACTTCATACTATAGTTGTCTATTTTAACAGTAGAAGTCTGCAGGATGCAAAAGGATCTTGAACGATAGAGGTCTACATACAGAACCGTGTTGGAAACAATGGTGTGAGTGCAAAACCTTGTAGAAAACAATATTGATCGGAGTACACAACTTTGCATGAAGTTTTGCAGCTGACATGTTCATTATAAAAGTTTCTCATAATCTTTCAGAAACATGCGTTGGTGATGATCTGGCAAATCAAAGTTCAAATTGGACCAGGTAGAATACTTTCTTCGGAATTGCGAGGTCAAAAACTTAGAAAATTTTTTGGCGAAACTTTTGCGAATTGCTCAATCACAAAAACCTCGCGAGGTGACTTTCCCGAAAATAAAAATTTTGTTTTCTCCCGAACAAAAATGAACATTGGACTGAGTAAACTTTCCAAAAATAGTGTTTCGGAAAACAATTCGTGAGATAAACTTTCCTGTGCAAACATTTCTGAAAATTTTCGTGAGATAAACTTTGCGAATAGGCCCAAATAGGCCGCGAATAGGCCCAAATTTGCGAAAGTTTCTGTTGCAAAAGTTTCTCCCAATAATGTATCCAATAAAATAAAAGCAGGTAATAACTTCAAAAGACAGTGAACTTACATTATTTTCAGGTTTTTCATTCGTAGCAAGAATCGAGAGAATAGCATTATGGATGTACAGCGCCAATCCCAGAATTCCCGTCATGGCTGGAAACTGGTAACTAAATACTGAAAAAAAATGTTTGCAGATAAAACCTACACAATCATTCTACATTCACTTGATACTATACATCTTGGGAAGTCAACTTAGCGTGCAAAAAGCAAAACAATGACAGAAAAGATTAATAACACACATTCAAAAATAACCATGGGTGTGAAACGGTCAAGGAAGCACGGTGCCTCACTAAAAAACTGGAGGAGCAACAATTTCCTGCACAAAAAATTGAGTAAATTTAACACATTTTTTCACCTCTCTTTACAATCACATACTATCAACACCATAAACACAGCAGGTACAAAACCTGTGTTCCGGCAGAAAATTATTCACAGCAAATCAGAGCTATTGTCATATTTAAACAGAATTTGACTAGATATAACACGTTCATCTGCGGAAATTTAACCAGGACAAATCGTTACCGATAACTTAGCAGACATTAAAGTAGTTACACGATGCACGAACAACCGGCATCAAAGCAGTTCTTCTATGTTGAAAAATCAATAGCTATGCCTTTATCAATGGAGAAGTAAAAGTAAATGGAAATCTCAATAAGCATGAAATGTGGGAGGCATGCATTTTTGGACATAATTTCCTGGACTATAGTCAAAGCAAGGTCAGATAATGAAAAATAAACATAGCTACGAGCCCCAACATGCTATTCTAACATAAAGGTGGCAGAAAATGAGCAAAATAATTCACCATCAGTTACTGCAGTTCGGGGAAAATTCGGCGGACGAGCTTTGAGAGAAAGTTACGGTAAATCCTTAAATAAATGCACCCTTCTCTTAAAAAATGCCCCACTGTACTCAACGTCCCTTTAAAAGGAACAATATTTAAAAAATGCCCTCCCTCGGAAGACGTCTTCCCATAAAATTTCTTCCCCTAAGGTTGGTTCATCAATCCATAATGCACACTCTAAGGCATTATCTAAAAAATTTTTTTAGGAAATTCGCACTTAAAATTATAAATGCCTCCCTCTATTAAACCTCCCTCCATCCGAGAAGAATCGAAAAACACCACGAATGTTTATTACATGATTTTTGGTATGTGTTTCATCTTTCCCCCTACGATACAAACACGGTGCATTGGTGGTTCTTATTTCTGTATTTCTGTATCGTCATCTTTTATGATAAAAATAAGCCACAAGGTGGGTAACTTCATGATCCAACTGAGTCACTAGGTAGACTTACAGACCACCAAGTGTGCAAGAAAAAAAATATTGCAGAGAAACAATGCTGCATTACTTCATGACTTCAAACTTGTCTACCATAAATTAGGCCTCACACATTATTTCACACAATGAAGCTAGGGTGCCATTTCGGAAAAAATTTTCCTCTGAAGGCCTTCACTCAGAGGAATGACCAACTAATACCCGCCTTTACCTCTAGGGCTCTGGAATGGCTCAGTGGTAGCGTGGTCGCCTTGTGCACATAAGATCGAGGGTTCGAATATCAACAGCTGCTGCTGGTGCAAAATCCCTAAAGGCTAAGACAGGTAGGGGCTCATATCACAGAGGAATAGTGAAGCAATGAGCAGAAAATGAATTCTACAATACAAGTTTCCGTAGAACACGCCACTCTGAAAATATACAGTCCAATCTACCGTTCTTCGGAAATGTTCCGTACTGAATACACAATACACACTTGATACAGTATATGTATACTTACATGGAGCAGGCACCAGAGGTTCAGTGACATGAAAATGAAGATGGCCGCCCCACTGTGCTGATTTGGTTATCACAAACACAACTATATACATGACAGATATTGTTCCTGAAAAAGAAGACACAGCAATAAGCAAACACAACTATATGCATGACAGATATTGTTCCTGAAAAAGTGAAGGCAAGTGAAGTTCCGGTCTGTAACTATCAAGTTTTTTTCTCTGGTTAGAAAGCTCTTTGAGGCCTACTGGAGGATTACAACATTAATGATGCAGGAGCATATAACAATGTTACAAATGCTGTCTAAACTAAGGCTCATGGTTAGAGTTATTCCCTTTCTCTATATATTAAAAAATCAAAGTTTTGGCACGGCTGCCATCTTTTCTGTTTAGGTCCACCAGAAATTGAAATTATATTTGCGACAAGTAGTTGCTTTCATTTACGAATGGGAAAAATCTGTTAGACACAGGATATGCTAAATATATCATGCTCAGGGTACGATCTTTATGAGCCGCCCCTCTAAAAGTTATTCTCAACTTTTAAGAAGGATTAGTTCATAGATTGCTCATTAGAATTGCAATCATAAATAACAAAAAAATCTCAGAAACATATCAAATTACAAATT
>JAOBRC011068667.1:0-16089 GCA_027575255.1 Scolionema suvaense | reverse complement strand
TGGATAACTGGTTCAGCATGGCATTTACTTCAGCTGATTCTGATCGTCGATCTTTTGATGAAGGTTGCTTACCAGATACCAGATATTTCAGTACTTTGGAGATGGTTGCATCTTTCTGTTGTTCAGCATAAACTGGAAGAGGATCCGGATCGACAGGTTGTGAATCGTTTGTTGAATCTGGGAAAACAGACTGTGTTTGCAGTGAACTCACCATGATGTGATCGTCACCAGAAGATGCTAACGCAGATTCACTGACAGCACTAATTTCTTTGAGGGATGCAGAATGAGTGCACCAAGTCATGAACGATTCAATATCTTTAACATCTAACAGAAATCGTGACAGACAACCATCATCACCATTCTCTTTTCCTCTGCAGTACTTGATGGTAAACTGGAAGTCGGCCAGATGATTGACCCAGCGTTGACCAATATAGTTAAGCTTGGCAGTAGATAAGAGATATGTGAGCGGGTTGTTATAATACTTCAAAGTGGTTGGCATAGTATAAGTAGGAACAAAATTTCTCAGTTACCGCCCACTTCAGAGCCAAAAACTCCAACTTACTAGTATGATAACTCCATTCAGCACCTTGAAGTTTTCAACTACCATATCAAACTGTGTGCAGCTTGCCATTTTTCTGCTGATACAGGACAGCACCGAGACCAAGTTGACATGCATTTGTATGGAGAACGAATGGCAGGCTGAAATCAGGATAGCTCAGGATAGGATACTGAGTAATTGCATCGAAAAGTTGTTCCAGCACGACCTGATGATCTGGTGTCCAGGTGATACGATGATTAAGGTAGTTGACCAGATTTCGATCGCAATTTACGTTTCTCAGATGATTCACCAGGTGATGAGACTGACGGCTTTTCAAGCAGCTTGAAGAGAGGGCTTGCCTTCTGAGCATAATTTTGAACAAAGCGACGGAAATGCCCAAGAAGACCAAGAATTTTGCGCAGATCGCCAATGGTTTTTGGTGGTTCAGCTTTTAGCTTCAAGACGGCAGCAGCATTACCAGGATCCATGTGATAACCATGTTCAGAAATAAGATGACCAAGGTAGATCACCTCATGCTTGAAGAACTTGTACTTACTTGGCTTCAGCTTGATTCCATGAGCAGCTAATTGACATGCTCATCGAAACTAGATGAAGAGGCAAGAAGATCATCCAAGTAAGGAACAACAAACTCACCATCAATTCCTTCAAGTGCTGACTCCATGCAACACAGGAATTGGGCCGGGGCATTACTAAGACCGAACGGGATATGATTCCATTGATACAATCCAAATGGAGAGGAGAAAACAGTGAATGGTCGACTATCAGGATGAATGAAACCTTGATGGTATGCCTTGGTCTGATCCAACAGAGTAAACTATGATCCCCCACAGAGACCATCAATTGCTTCCTGAACTCGAGGAATGGGATGTTTGTCTGCAATTGTACGCTTGTTCAGTTCACGATAATTGCAGCACAGACGAAGCTCACCTAACTTTTTCAGTACAGCGACAACTGGAGAAGAATATCGTGACGTTGACTTGGTGATGAAGTTTCTGTTCAGAAGATCTTCGATGTAGGCACGCAGTGCAGGACACAATGGTCTGGGTACAGCATTGTACTTCTTTTGAACTGGACGTGGATCAGATAAGTTGATGTTCATTTGAAGATTTTCCATGCAACCAACTTCACCATCCGTGGCTAATGCAGCAGATTCTTCCTTCAACAGATTTCGCACAATTGTAGCTTGTTGAGAAGTAAGGCCATCTAGGTCTAGATCATCCAAGAATGATTCATCTCCACCATCAGTGACAGCAACAGGATTCACGAAAACAGCTGATGACGAAGGCACTTGTTCTGATTCAGATGGTGAGTGTGAGGATTGGGTGGGTTCCAATGGAGAGCTAGGTATTGGTGTAATTGATGAGACGCATTCAACAGTTCCAATTAAGGTGTGAGGTTGTAATGTCACAGGGCGATCAGTAGAGTTGTGCACAGGAACTAGAAGTTTTCGTTGTGAGCTCTAGCTAGCAGAAAGGAACACGTCATAAAACTCTAGTCCCTCCGACCATGATTCCAGAAAGCTAGGTTGAAATACAGGATCACTGCACACATCAGGTGGTGCAGTGCACTCAACATCAACTAGCGACAAAGCAGGCATGACAACTTTACTTCGAGGACTATGAATACCATTTATTGAGTGACACTGAGATGATTGAACAGAGCTAACAAAAATATCAGGATTGCAAACAGATGGTAGAAATGAAGCAACTTTCGCTACAAGATTACTAGCATCAATATTGTAACAAGACGGGTTTGCAAGGACTTCAGCAATTAGGTTGTATCCAAGAATGGGCTCTGGAACAGATTCAGTTGTGACCAAAAATGGAACATCCAGTGCAACATCAGAAGTCAATGACGGTAAGCATTATTGAAAAGGAACATAACCAGTAAAAGGAATAGATGTGCTGATAGCAGGCCTTCAAATAGCCGTCGGTCATCGGCCAATGACCGATAGATTTCAGCTGATGACCGACAATCGACTGTCTCATGTCGGTCATTGTGACCGACGAATTTCTAAAATCCAATTTTGCAGAATTCTCGGTTATCAATTCTGCAATTTTGCTTGCCAAACTGTAGGAGGTGAGAATAGGCAAGAACTTACAACCTACTTCTATCTATGCCCAAAACAGCAGATTGCACACAACCATAAATGGCAAAAACACGATTACACCCATCCCTGCTCGGCCTCATGAACTCTAAATGAAGAAAGCTGACTGTTCATGCTCAAATGTAAGCACAGGGTTTCCAAAAGCATCAGCTATGGACTGCTCTGTTCATTCACGGCTGGGAATAATGTTAGGTGTTAAAAGAGGGAGGGACAATGTTTCTCTCAGGGTTGTAATAATTTGTTTCATTTTTTTTATTTCGCAAAGAAATTATCCTTTGTTCTATTAATTATAATGGACTTTGCAAAAATTTTACCTGTAACTGAATCACCATGCCTGTACTCTTAACTATCTAATTGTAGGGGGTGTCTAATTGCTAAGGGGAGGAGGTATTCCAAATGTTTTATAGATGGGGGGTGATAATAAATAGGAGGGATAGACGTTTTACTCAATAATTGTAATTTTGGGGGTAGTAATTTGTTCCAGGAAGGGGCAAGAGGATCATTTTTGGCAGTTCCCTCTAAGTCTAAGTAAACATACCTCCTGTTTTGATTGAGAATTTTGCAACTTTTACCTTCTACAATTAGATAAGTGAGAGTAGTTATTTACGCTACGATGGCTATAATGATGTCTGTCATATATTAACCATATGAAACAGGCTTTCGATGCATCCTTGATTTCGTAAATATGACTATGCTGCCTTATGTATCATTCTATCTTGAAGGCAACTCTGCATATATTATGAACCATGTGCATCGTCTTGCAAAAATCTCGTTTGGCTTGCCGGTGGCAATTTACGGCCAAAAATTGCTTTTTTCTTGGTTTTGTCCAAGTATGTCAAAAACTATTTATACGATTCTTGTCATTGTTAATGCAAATATTGGGAACTCTGTGCATAATTATGAACCATGTGCAATGTCTCCTGAGAATCTCATTTGGCTTATGGGTGGCAATTTACATTCAAAAATGGCGATTTGGGTTTTTTTTCAAACACGGCATAAATGGTTGATTCATTTTATAGCATTTTTGATGTGATTCTTCAGGGTAACTCTGCATACGTTATGAACCATGTGCCATGTCTGGGGAAAACCTTGTTGAGTTTAAGCTTGGGAGTGCTGATATTCGTCCGAAAGTGGCTATTTTCAGGGGTTTTTCCAGATATGTTAAAGAGACTCTTCCTTTTTTCTCATTTTTTGGGTGGATCTTAGGGGCAGCTTACTTTATGCTGTGAGCCATGCCTTATAACTTGGGAACATGTTGTTCAGGATGCAGGTTACAATTTATGCCAATATTGGCTATTTTCAGGGTTTTTTGACAATATTTCTAGCACCCTTTAAAGGTTCTTTGTTATTTGTGGTGTCAATCATTGGGATTATATCTTGTTTTTTTTCTTTGATCTTACACAATTAATTTTGCGGGAGTCCACTAATTATGTGACTTGTTACTTTTAGCAAGAGAGGTTTTACAGGCATTTTCAACAAATTGGGCATTTCGTTTGGAATTTTTTCAAATTTTTCTGTTCTATCTTTCATAAAATTTTTGGCACATTTAGATAACCTGAAACTTGTCAGAAATATAGTATAACTATTGCACTTTATGATTTAGTACCATAAAAGATGCCCTCTGCATTTGGAACAATTTTATATGACTTGAAAGTGAGGGTATGTTTTTCCAGAAATTTTGTAATTTAAAATGGAAACAAAAAAGTGTGGTCACTTAAGTTACTGTAGGAGGCTTCATGATGCCCCAGTCAAGTTTTAGAAGGGGGAGATTCATATTCACCCCCTCCCCCGGGCGAAATAGGGGTCTGAAATACCCCGGGCTAAATAGGGTAAAACATTCCATGCTAGTCATTTTGTCTTTGCAATGTTGATAGTTACCCTAATGCTATTGCAATCTCTGCAAGTTTCCCCTAAGACATAATTACCTACATGGCAGAAGGTATTAGTGGACAAAACAGTGAACTTTTAAGCACTCAAAAAGATCGGCAGTACACATAGGGGCAGGTTAAGACTTGACAGAGTGTTGTGTTGGTAGTTTGCACTCCATTGCAGCGACCTGCGTTTAGTTCAAACTTACCAAGCAGGTTAATTGCTGGGCGTTTTTCTGAGCGAAGGGAGACTACAATCAAGGCAGATATCTTTCGTTTTTCTCTGTTGCTGACGCACGGCTTGTCATTTTTCTGTGATTTTCTTGTTTATCTGAACAAGTAGACAAATTTGATATAAAAAATGGATGACAAAATTATTTTTCATAGGTCAAATTTTGCCCAAAAATTAAGGAAAAATGTCAAAAATAGACTTTGAACCAATTTCCGCTGAAGAAAAACACTTTGTTAATGCCACATTTTTTTGTTTTCTTGGCAGGCTGAGTCGGAAAGTTTGATTTTTAGTTGAGTTTTATGTGCTACTTACAATAGTTGAGTTTCAATTACTTAAATTAAGACACAAAAAATTCTTACCACCAGCCTTTGAGGGTGTTAAGTGGAATTTTCTGACATGTGCGCACATTAAGCACAGCTATTTAGTAAAGCTTGATATTCATAGAGCAGCATTAAAAAAAGATCTCGCTAAAAACAAGTCATTTCTTTCAGCAGAATTTCAATTTTCTGAACTCCATGTTTTTGTACTGATTTGCGCTTGTTTCTCTCAACGAAGAACAAAGGAAAAATCAGAAAAGAGCGTTTTACTAGCTAAAAATATTGAATTGGAGCAGATGATCTTCGATTGCATGATAAAAATGTTTGAAGAGCTTAAAATAGTATTTTTTGAAGTCCTTCTCTGGATATCGACATCCTCAGAAAAAGACCAGTAATTAATGTACTTGAGGCAACTTGCAGGAGGCAATTTATGTCCAACATATGAGCAGTACTATATGACTCTTTAACTATTTTAAAATCTGTTTGTTGTATTTAATGATTAGTATGAAATCGGCGAGCAAGGCTTGTCATGGACTATGGGTTATATCTGGGAATATTCTCATTCAGTTTAGGCGTGGCTATTTATGCCAAAATCAGCACTTTTAGAGCCTGTTTGTCTTAGTGCGAAAATTAATAGTAATTGTGTTAGTTTTTTGTTTGCCTCCAGATATTTTCGGCCAAAATCGTGATCCTCTCATTTTTTGGGGGGGACTTTTTGGTGTATATATTTATATGGTAGATTATGGACCATAGTGCGAAAAATCTGTTCCTGTTTTGGGTATGACTATTTTTCGGCCAAAGGTGGTCTTATTTGCGGTGCTTTGCAACCATTTCAAGGTCTTTTTATTGCCGTTTGGAAGTTTTGGTGTGAAACATAATAGAAGTTGCAGTTGCATATCCGAGGAAATGTTGTGCACCTGGCCCTGCCCACTTGCTGTTATGCCCGAACATGGCCGTTTCAGCTTTTCAGCTTTTTTGAGAAAGTATGTGAATCTTTTCATTTAATGTAGACGTCTCATATTACTGGTATATAGTCCATTGAGAAAAAAACTTCTCATTATCAAACGCTCAATATATGTTGATCTTCTTGTTTGTGTTTCACTGATGAATGAATCCGTCGAAACTTTTGAAAGTAGAGCAATCTTTGTTATTGAGTGTTTCTTCGTAATTTTGTTTATTTTGTAATGAATCTTTCCAGTTTTGTTGTAAGTTTTCTTATAAAGCTTATTAATGGAGATTTTAGTTATAATATGTGTGAAATTTTGTGAGGTTATTTTTGGTTTGTATAGTCTCTTGGCAATCCTCTAATCCAGCAATTTGTTTTGTTTTGCTTGTTTTCACAGTTTGCTTGTTCTTTTTATCTACGGAAAACACTTATTTTTAGCAGAGTACACTGGCACGCATTCACCACTTTACTCCGCCTATTTTTCTTTATTTGTGTGCGAAAGCAAAGCTTGGTTCCGATGCAACCCATGTGGCTGCTTGGTATTGGATAAGACTGTGTTTACAGGAACTGTATCCAGGAGGTGTCCGAAAATGAATGTTGAAATCCAAGAACTTGCTACCAAGATGAAGATATCTTTCTATGGGTAGTGTCTATGGCCGAAATACTTTTGATTTGTAGAGTCCTGTGGCAGTGCTGCTACTTTGCATAAATAATCATATATTTTTTTGATTTCAAGGATTGTATCTGATCCTGTCCCTTTAGGATAATTATTTGCATGATTAGGATAATTATTTACATGAGTCTCTGCTTCATTTAACCGTTCAGGATGTGACGCCGAGGTATGCTCATGTATGCACTAAAAACAGCAATGATGATAGGAGAGGGAGATTTCATCCTGCATCAGTACCGGTTATTGTAGCTGGACGTAAGTAACTGTGTAGATTTCTCGCTTTTCGTATGAAGTATCGCTTATCAATTAGGTCTTCATTTACTAATTGCGAAATTGTGAATGAAAGGTGCAATGAAGGGTATATACAGGAGATTCAAAAGTTGTTTTCTTTGGTCTGGCTGCACCATGGAAGACGATGACTCAGTTTCTTCATATTTACATTGTTTTCGTTACTTTAGTCACGTTTTTGAAAACTAGCTAATGGACTAGAATATTAGTTAGTTGGAGTCCCAATGATCCAGCAGCCGCTGCCCACTATTAAAACCACTGATTCAGTTAATAAAGCGACCCAGAACCGGTTCTACAGCATTGGCATTAGCGAAATTCACTAGAATAACTTGTTTTTATGATGCTTTTCGACAAAAAACGCTGTTTGGCTGAGTTTACAGTCGACAGAGGTCCTGCTAGCGTTGTGTTAACCCTTAACCCTATTTAGGGGGGGAGGTATATTTACCTCCCCCTCCGAAATTTTGCGATAACTTTTGAACAGCTATACGTATGTGTCCAAATCTTGGTGGCTTTTAATATTTATTCTTGGTGCCCATTGTGTCTAAATTTGAGCATGTTTGGATGAGTGGTTCGTACGCTTTGAATATGTTCTCGGATTAGTCTGACACAACTCCATTGCATTTTACATAGGTATTTTGAGTAGGCTCACACAGCACGCTGATGGTAGGCATCCTATGTGATCGATTTGAAGCAAACTGGGGGAAAACAGTGAATCCAGTGGATGTTTTCTGGAAAGATGAATGCCTAAGTATTACCCATGCAAAATTTCATACAATTAGGGCATCCCGATCGAGAGATAGTTGGGGGAAGTAAAAATACTCCCCCTCCCCCCCTAAATGGGGTTAGCCAGACCCCATTAATAGGGTTAAACTCCGCAATGCCTGAAAAAATGTGCTGGCATTTTTTGTCTTTTCTGATAAGTTTAAAAGGCCATAACTACTAAACCGTAGTAGATAGAGCAACAAATGTGGTGTCAATCGACTTAGAATTGTCTATTCTACAAAGAAGTCTTCAATTTTGAGTTCTCAATTTTAGCAGGTGGCGCTCTATGGCGATCCAAAGACGACCCTCTATCCAGAATGCACATTTGCATGTTTTTAGAGTCTCCTAGGCTAAATTTCAAGGTTACACCCCGCAGTGGCCCAGAGAGCTAATTCTGGAAGGCGACTGATGGCAAAATATGTCATCATGATTTTTGCTTGTTTTGGTTCAATTTTGAGACAAATACAGCAAAGATGGCATTTTAACTACATAAGACTTGTCTTTGGTTGATCTAAGAACAATTTTGGTGCAAAAGAATCGAAAAAAAGTTTTGAAAATTTTGGTCCGAAAATCCAGGTGACGTCAGAAAATACTGACGTGAGCGAAAATTAATGACGTCATCAGCATTTTTTTATGTCACTTGACAGCTTAAAGGCAGCACTATGTTCCTGTTTAGTTTTATCCACATTTGTCTTTATTTCACCCTTGTGGCATGGATAACTTGCGAAATTTATACTGACTGGGATTAGGTTGATTTTGCACGAACTGATTGTTACCAAAATATCTTCTTCTTCATTCTTACAGTTAAAGTAAGTCATGGATCCAAATCGACCCTGCTTAAAGTTATTTGGTTGATTTTGAGTCCACGGTTGATGTCATACTTTTCAAGTTGGATACAATGGTAGCCAAGCACAGCACTGACAGCACCTGTATTCTCATCACTTGAGCATTTTAGTAAGAATCTACATTACGTGCAAATGCCTGGTGTACTTTAGAAGCTGCTGAATATGCTCTCTTGCGTATTATACAGAATTTAGTCATGCTCAAATGTAGTCCATTCTTCCCACCTCCTTTGTAGGCGGATATCGATTTTGAAAAAATTCTTTAAATGCGGTAACTCAATTCAGCAAATATAACGGGATACTTCAAAGGGGCTGAATTCTGGAAAGCGGAGCAAAAGTGGTAGATTCCATCATGGCCTATGTCCTGCGGAGGAGATTTTTGCCAGCCTTTTTTCATATTTATCAATGAGACGGGCTGAACATTGCGCTTTCAAAGTACCGCCTTTAGCCCTTTTTTCACGTTCTATTTTATGTACGTTGGTTTCACGAGGGGGGTAAAAACTACCCCCATCAGGTTGAAATCTAAACCAGAGCAGCCATGAAGCTGAAACTTGGACTGAATATAGGCCTGGGCATTTACTTTCTAAAAATAGAAAATATATTGCCCAGTCAGCAAATGTTTTGTTGACGTCAGCATTTTTTCTCCAAAAATTGACGAAAAATAGAGAGAATCGGGCCAAACTTCATCAGCAATAAAATTGGAACCAAAGTAGATTATGCGGTGTGATATAGCTTGCTAGAGTCCTTATTATATAGCGCTTTCATGAAAAGATTGAATAGATACCTCAGTTAAAGTTCCTTTTTTGCAACAAAACAAAATAAAAAGTACCTACTTTCGTAAAGTAATTTATAATAGGAAATTTGACTGCTCAGCTCCAGTGACATGCGAGAAAAGTTTGGTAATTTTGTAACAGAGCATGATATGTGGCTGAAACATTGCCCAAAGATCTCAGTGGCTCAAAAAAATAGTTTATCTAGCCATTCAGTATTTTATCTTGGGGCAGGGGTAATATTTACTGCCCCTTTCCCCTCCCCAATGAAGAATAGGGTCAAAGAGGACACATCACAGCAGCAAGCTACTTGCATCATTGAAGACTGTACAATGCAACCTGCATTTTCTAAAATACATAGATTCGGTCTTGTCATGCGAAAACACAAATTGATGGGCAATGTTCTACTGAGCTTTTAATTTCCACGTGTGAGTTTTGTTCTTTCATTAAGTTGGCAATCTGATGACAAGGTACACAGGATAATACACAGGATACCCATTTCATAATTTGCTGTAGCTAGTGCGGATGCTGCTAAGTGTAGACGACAGGTTACTCTGTGATATTGACATATTCTAAAAGGTCCTAAAAATTTTGCAAATGTCTTATATTTTCCTTGAATTTGTCCTAAAATGCCATAGAATTTAGGTAACATATGTTCTAAAATACAAAAAGTTAGGACAGAAATTCAGCCAGGGAGGTAATTTTTTGACCACCCCTCCCCCCATGTTCACTTTTGTTTGTTTTGTCCAGATACCCCCTACCCTCTTGTTTGTTGTATGTATGTTGTAAGAACACCCCCACCTCGCCTAAAAATAGAGATCATACTGTAGCTGCCCATTCCATACACACGCACAAAGCATTCATGTCCAAACGTAAATGCAAGCGCTGCGTCCACACTTAGACGTGCAACGGAATCACAAGACATTGAAACAAAAAAGTTCATGTGTATCCTGAAATCAAGTCACCTCTTTACAAGTTCTCTGTCTTAGGTATAACTTTCTGTCTATTCGTCCTCCACAAATGCGAACTGATTTGGGAAATAATAATTAGCAGTATGTGTTGACAACAAGCCTTTTTTTCAAAGCATATGTGCGCTTTTGGATGGATACCCGGCCGCCCCCGGGTAGTTTTCGTTCCTTTTCAAGGCTTCCTCCTCCCCCTATCCAGAGCGCACATACTTTTTGAATGGCCCCTGATTCTATTGTCTGCTTCATTCCTATATCTCTCACTTCTTGTTTGTAATCTTTTAGCACGCCCATTTCACATTTGCTCTGGAGTTATTCCACCAAGGAACTTGGATTGTTATAGTGCACCAAATGACCCACGAGGATATCGCTTTGACTGCTGGACCTCAGAAGAGTGTGGAACTGCACTCAGTGGTATGGAAGTGTGTGCATCCGATTATGGCACGTACAAAAGCGAATGTGATATGAAAGTAGAAGCTTGTGCGATGTACAACAATTACACTGTGCAGCGTGTAACTAAGGCGCCTGGCATATTGCATTGCAATGGTATGGCATGCCTGCTTTCGATCTTGCATTATATCTATCCTTCTGTAGGTTGATTTTGTACCATTTGTTATGTTCTTTCGAAGGATCCTCAAGATTTTCTGTGATCCTTTTCGGAAGATCCTATCCTATGTGTCATGACCCAGCATGAAGCCATCATTGCAAATTTCTCTCAGCTGAAAAAGTTTTTCATTTTGGACCTTGTCTTTAAAGATGTAACTCAACAATAAGAATGCCATGAAATTATTCTGATACCTCAACGCAGTAATCGCCAATTGGTTGGTAACTGGCCAAGGCAGCAGTTCAAACAAGGCCTGACCTGCGGGTGCAGGCTGGGGGTTGGCAAATTTTGGGGATCGCGTTCAGGAAGAGTATTTCAGTTTCTGAGGGGATAGGTATGAAAAGGGGGTGGTTGCCACCATGGAGGACGGGATTTGTTTTGTATACATTTTTTAAAATTTCAATCGACAATTAAAACAAAGAAAGGAAGCATAATTTTGAAAAGGAACTAGTGATCTTGAGTGTAGCCATTCACATCCAAATACAGCCATTTTTCAAGATTTTGGTTGAAATGTTCTTTATAGATCTTTAACATGCTGGTTATACCGTAGTTGGGGAATGTTCATGAAAGCTCTTTGATGTTTCATACTAAAAAATAACTCGATGTGTCTCAGATGATGTGTGCTGGTACCTGGTGCACAAAATATTGTGAACCAAGAGTTATTTAATTTTGTAGCACTTCAGATCTTTTCATTAGGATATATCAATTTTTAGTGTGAAACCGAAAGGTAGTTGTAGAAAGCTTCCATTCAGCTTAGGTGTGATTGTTATTATGCTAAATACCTAGCCGTTGTAAGAGTTCTTTGATTTGCTGGATGTGAGCGTTTTTGATAAGTAACTGAGGAAAATCAAGATTTATGTCTATCAGTCTCATAATTATGGTGAAAAGTGGAAAGTTTGTGTCCACACCATTGCTATTGTGGAGATCACGGAAATGCTTTTCTTGATCTTTCTTCTTTAATTGGCAGATAATACAGTTGGCTATTGTTGCATCCAAGCACTAACTGGAGCCTGTCTACCAGACCCTGGACGCTCAACATAAACATTGAGTTTTGAAACTCGATCTTCGAAGCTAGAAATTATTATTCACTCTGGAAAATTGTACAGGACTTAAAGGAACTCTGACCAAATTCCCCAGACAGAATACCTACTAATAGAATGTTCCGTGTTTATCTGCTGATAATCGCCATGCATCTGATATCTCACAGGTTTCGACTTTGACAGCCACCCTTTTAATACAGACTTACGTGCTGATGTCCCATTTATTTATCGATCATCAGCGAAGGAGAGGCAGAAGCTTTAGCCTGAAGGCATCTGCCAATTAATCTGTTGACGTTTCGATGCCAGCAAGAGCTGTTTTACAGACCAGAAAAGTTGTCAAAATTGCTCACTGACCTGTACAATACGCTACCCATTCTTCTCTTGCTCCAAACTTCGGAGTTCCTTTTAAGTTTCCTATTCTCTGTCTACCTGTCAAGTTTCTTTTGTATGGGTCACTGGGAAGCCACTTTAGCGAAGTTCTGTTCTTATCAAATACTTGAACTCACTGAACTGATGGGTAGAACTGTAAATGGAAAATCCTTCCCGTTCTCTTCTTGATGCTGTGAATATTAGCTGCTTTCCAGAGAATTTAAGGGGATGTCACACTAGTCTAGAAGTCACTTACAGGCCCTTATACGTAACCTTTACACTGCAATGATTTTGCTTATTTCCATTGCTCATTTACCCGCGTGAGCCCTTTCCCTACCCACTAAGTAGGTGATTCGGCACTTAAACATGACCATTTGTGATACAACCTTGCATTAGATGCGAAATATTTTTTTCTACTGCTGCAGGGGAAGTGCCATGTTGAGGGAGAGCACACTCCCCTTCACCGGTCATACCCTAGTTTTTGCCTTTACCGACGAAGTGTTAAGTAATGCAAAGTTACTATAGTACCTGTTTCGGTGAATGGTTTTCTGGGTAATAGCATGTTCATTTATGTACCCGTATCTACTAATTCCTCATATCAGTCATATTGGATGGCAGACACTCTCTCCCGGTGCTCATCAGAGCTCGATTGGCAAGTTATCAGAATACTTCTGTTATTAAAACGACATTAGAACTGGTGTTTAATTACTTGCTTTCCAACTTAATCTTTCAACATGATCACTTCCTTTTCATTACTAAGATTTTTCCAATGCGTGTTGACTGACGATCTAGTCAGTAGTGTTACTGCATCAGCCTACTTATTTATGCGTAGTGCATAATTTTCATGTGAATAGTGGCATTAAATGTTCAAGGTTCCAGTAGCTTTGCTTTCTATCTGCTTATTCCTGTCTTATGATTTTCCATTTAGCACCACCATATCTTGCTGCTGTATTAGAGTTCGATCCAACCTTGCCCAGCAAAGGGCCTAACATTTTCTGCGAATATCGTATCTTCAGTGGCTTTCCATTCCACGACTACAGTAGCATAATGGTGATAGCAACAGCCCACATGAGGGGCCTGCTCGACCCTCCTTTGGATGGTATTTCCGTGTGGACAGAAAGTGTCACATCGACAGGCTTCACTGTCTGTTTAAAAGTAATTGGTTCTCCTTATGATGTGGACAAATATGGTCCCCCTACTGTCAATTTCATGGCGTACCAGGCAAATCTCTACTTTCGAACGGCTGGTGCTCTTCATGGTGGATCTATATCTCTGCCACACTGGAACCGTGGCTTGCAATGTGGTCATATTGAATCTAAGGTTAGCCAGGTTTGGCCATTGTTATGATAACATTGGTAGAAAACATATGTTTCATTATGGGTTGACGGTGCATTGTGGTACGGGTGTATTATTGAATATCCGTTACAAAATTATTTAAAATCAGATTCCAACATATTGGGCTAGTTTTAGACCCCGCTTAAGGAAACAAAAGCATTTTTGATGTAATACTGAGCATTCATCTTAATTTTCATGTTGTTTTTGTCTTTTTGAATAATCTGAACATTTATTTTCCCAGCCTTATGTTATTGATATTTTGGCTTCATCCCTTGTTGAGCCTTAGCCTTATTATGGAATTTTCGGCATCTTTGGTGTAAGCAGTGTTGATGTTCCTGCTTTTTGTAATTAAGCTTGGCATAGGTTTATTGTCAGATCATTCTAACTGTAGTTTCTAGGTATGTCTGAGGTTTGCATGCGTATAATTAGTATTATTGTTCTTACAAAAACAAGAGAGTACCTATAGTTACCTATAGTAGTTGACCCAAAAGGGAAGGATTAACATAGCTAGGAATAAAACTGTAGAAATGCATTCATGCTAAAATCATGATTTTATGCAGATGATAATTAATTTTTCACGTAAAGAAATATCTGCGACAAAAGAAAATATTATAGCAATTGTTATTCCTGTGAGTTTTTATTGGTGCGCTAGTCAAAACTTGGGAATGTTTTGCGCTCTTCTTTCAAACTTTGCGGATAGGATACTACCAAAAGTTTTGGAGGAAAAAGGAAAAAAAAATTAAAGATTTAATTAGAATTATTTTGCATCTTAGCATTACCCCTACCATGAGCTTGGACCTTCCTACATAAATGTCTTCCTTCTGCCGTTTTGCTACTACAATCCATTGTGAAAGGGGAACAATGGTAAAAAATTTCAGTGCCAAAAGCCAGATGTAAAGTTGATGTGAAATAGATAACACGGTAATCACGCAATTTACATGGTCAGAGGCTCTTCAAATTCAGCACCGGGCTGTGGCATTTGAGCGCCTTGCAGAGAGTTTCACCCTTTATTATGAGATGCTTTGGTACTATTTCTAGTGCAGTGGTACTGGCGTGTGAATTTTTTTCTATTTCAAAGCAAATGTGGATACCTCCAACTTCCGACATTTTACAAAACCCCGATATTGAGCCCCAAATGCAAAGTCCAATTATTGCATACAAGAAATGTACGTTCATGCATCCTCACAAGCGTATGTTCTGCACAGGTGTCCTGAAACAATCATATACCTTGAGCTGCATTTATTCAATTAGTTGGCAAAGATTACTGTCCAACTTCTAAAAATTTTTGGTCCAAGAGGGTTTAAATTGTACAACTTTCACGGTTACATGGTCCAAGCCAACTATTTGGACCAATTAACTGGATTGTGCATTTTGCGTTGTCGATACTTTCTTGTTTGCAGTTTTCAATAGATGCGAACAAAGCCATTTTGTTATCCGTGGATCATGGCCGCAACGATGACCAGTTTAGTCTGTCCTCGTGGGAAGAAGTTAATGAAGCTAACTCCTCAGAGTTCCGTGTTTGTGCACGAGGAATAGACATATTTGGGTCTTCATACAATGATATTCACTTGGTAGGATACTATCTGTTACTGTTGTTATTATCCGTGCTACATGTAGCAATGTATTGCGTTTTGTTTGGCAGAAACCGGTGTATAATGAACCCAGTAGCACGAGCTGTATAAAATGTTGAAGCTATTGCACTACGTTTAGGGAAGGAGTTATTTTGCAAAAGAAATTTTCGTGATTATGTGTTATCGATGCCCCACGGACTGAGAAAGCTGTAAACAGGTTCAAAGAATGATAAAAAGTAAGATTTAATGACTTGAATTTTTCTTTTTTAAAAATTTTGCGGACGAAATTTTGCGATAGGCCAACTACTAGCAAGTTTTGCGCAAATAAAAGTCAAAGTCAAAAAGGTAAATTTCGCAAAGGTTTCTTCTTTAAATAATTTCATTGACCCAAAATGAATTAAACGACTTTTTTGGAACTTGGTCATCTTTTTAAAGGGGAACAATGGCCGAACAGATGATAGAGCACAACAAAAGGTGAGATTTCCCTTCAGCATCACAGCAAAAGCTTACTTAGTTCTGGAGATATTCCTTCTCAAAGTTTAGCAGCTACCCTCTTGATTCCTCCAATCTTTAATAAATCTAAATCTCTAAATCTCTTTATCTTTCCAGATACCCATTAAGGGTGGATAAACACAACATATTAAGTAAAAATTTATACAATAGCGTAGATAAAACGGAGAAGCAGCATAGCTACAAAAAAGTACGCATACATAGCTATATAGGCTGCATTGACTGCCAGAGTGCCCACAAGCTGCCGCGGTAGGGTGCATTTACCATCCTGTTGTGACCAGTCCTCTCGGAACTGATACATCTTACATATGGCGCTCATAATTACCCTCTCTTT
>JAOBRC011067556.1:0-16115 GCA_027575255.1 Scolionema suvaense | reverse complement strand
TCTGTAATTATATTTGATCTACTCCCTATCATCTGTAATTATATTTGATCTACTCCCTATCATCTGTAATTATATTTGATCTACTCCCTATCATCTGTAATTATATTTGATCTACTCCCTATCATCTGTAATTATATTTAAATGCTTTTGATTGATGTATATACACTTCGTCATGTAAATAAAAAAATCATGTCTCTGTGTTTGAAATATTGCAGAGCTTTTTAGTTATCATAACGTGATTACAGTAAAAAAGCGTTGAGTTCTACACTAAAGTGTTTTACGAAAATTTATGAACAGCTTCGCTGTCGCATCTAAACGTTGCTTGCATTTGATATGTGTTCCTGATGCACATAGGCCTATTGAAAATAAGTAGGGTAACATCTACGAAAGGTTTTGTGTAGTAGTCTGAGGCAACTCCTTTGCATTTTACATGTACATAGTACGAGCTTTTTTCGAGAAGTATAGAGTATGTGGCGAGGGGTGGGGTGGGTGGGGTGGTGATTGTGCCCCCCTCCCGTAACAGGTGCAGGCATGAAAACTGGTACACGTAAACTAAATTATACCAAAAACAACTTGCCATATAAAGTTGTTCTTCAAAGTCTTTTGTCTTGTCCTACTGTACAAAAAAATTTGAAGAAAACGCCGCAAGAGTGTGACCAGGATGTACTCGAACTGCGTTCGACGAAACATCAATATCTCAAGAAGTACAACTAATATTGACATGCAGTTTGCTTACATAAACCCTAGATAGAAAAATGGGGGAAAAATTAAGCAAAAAAGCGCCCTTAGGGAGACCTGAAAAATTTTTGGGTTGCCAAATTCAACCACAAGGGTGGGGTTCACTCAATGTGTCTCCCATACTCTGTAGGGTTAATCAGGCTCTAACACCACACCATCTCCTAGCCTCTTATGAGACCAACGGGGAGAAAAATTAAATCTGGTTGACGCTTTTACTGAAAGTTGAATGCTTACAGTTCTCCACATCAATTTTGAGACTTATTGCATTTTTCAGCCTATTTTCAAAGCCATGTTCATGCATGATGTGATCCTTACTCTGAAATTGGGACAAAGCCGACGAGATCAACCGATTTCAAGGCTAGAAGAACTTTTCAAACTAGTGCGATTCCATTGCCTAAACAGGTTCACAAGTCACATCAGACAACTGTAAAGTGGCATATTGGCAAAATCTTGAAAAAGTGGCAACGTCTTAAAAGTCTGATCCATCAAACCAAGTCGTCAAGCCGTGGAGGCTTTATTTTCTCATCGGCTGGATAGTATCAGTTGTTCTTCGCTTGTAGGTAGTGTTTACCGCTGTATCGTGGACATGTCTTAATATATTTTGTGAAGGATTGTGCTCACGTAAAATTACATGTAATTATAAAATTACATGTTGTTAGGGTTTGCCGTTCGTGGGATAGGTTTGGAAGGAAAGCATACGCCCTCGAGAGGGAGATATTCATACAACTTCCTAAATAGTGTTAGTATTCTTTTTAAAAAACGTTGGAGTCTCCAATAGTTTCTACTCAAGGGCTTTCTAATTCATTTAATTTTTAACTCTCTGCATCGCCATCGCGAATATACGACTAGCATCCATGATTACTCAGTATGGTTGCTAATTTTGATTGCACTGTATGTTTAAACGGTACGGTTACAAGCCAACTGTCTAAGTCGAATTTATTTTCTAATATTTTTTACATATGTTTGGCGATATTTTAAACAACTAGTAAACTACGACATTTTCGATAAGGGTTTCTACTTCAAGGAGAGCAGATTTTTAAAAAACGCACAATTGCATTGAAATGTTAGAATACGAGTTGTGCTTTTATAGGTCAATAAAAGTTGAGATGCTGAACTCTCCTCCCGTAACAGAACTATCAGGGTTGTAACCTGAAAAACGATACAAAGCGTCAGATAAATGCAAGTACACGAAGTACAACTGGTGACTATCTTTGCACAGGAACTTGCGATTCAACTAGTGTTCTTTTTGGTGAAGCCATACGGTTTCAGGTAGCACCAGTTCCAAAGACATGAGTTGCGACCTATAATGCTTGGGTGAAGAGTTGTGTGCCCTTTTGGGCGTAGAAGTGCAGCTTTGGCCAAGGAATTATCAGCTTGCCATTACTTTTAGAATCAGAATTGGATGTAGCTCATATGTTTGTGATGCACACGCACTACGAACTATTGATTCATCCCTGTGGTCTCAAAGATTTCCTCAATAGTCGATTTAATTGGATATTATATTTGAAAAGCATGGGGGAATGCATTCGGTGTATTCCTTTTACACAGAACTTCATTCATGATTGCATGTATTCATCACTACATGTGTGTGTACACCTTTCGATGTTTGGGTCCTGCTCCTGGACTTTGCCCTTCTCGGAGGTTTGTGACAAATCGTTGATAGCGTGATTATCAAGTAACAAGGTAAAAATATCTTTCAGAAGCAGAAAAATGTTAATTACCCTATGCTAACGATCTATTTACCTCCGTTGTTTTCGTTCATATTCGGTTTGCAAGTAGATGGAAAGGTTGATTTCAGGTTCAGTTAATCCAATAAGAAATGTAAACTCCCGGTAACTACAACCTCCAAGAGACCAGAGAAAACAGTTTACCTTAACGAATGTTCGACTTAAGTGAAGCTCCAGTTAAGTCGAACTTAGACCAAAATGAGATCTTGGTTCGAGTTAAGGCTATTTTTTTTTGGACAGAAGCACATGATGAACATTTAAAAAAAACAAAGCTCATATTTTACCGTGTAAGGAACTAGCTTTTGTATGAATGTATGAATTTTATAGGATGAAACACTGATGGTTAGTTTAAGATAGAGTAATGAACATTTTGCATGCCTTCTGAAATCACCATTTACGTTCTATTGCACTCCTAAGAAATGGATTCATATGAGTTTTGTAAACAAGGGAGCTGGAACTTAGAAGGAGCAAGTGATCTACAGGAGAGATGAATGAGAATTTTGCTGGTGGCAAGATCAGTTGAGATATCTATAGCATTTCAAGAGCTATTCTCAAAATATGCTGATAAAAAAGGTTTTTTTCTGCCGAAAGAGAAAAAGGAATCAACAAACAATGTCACATGAATATCTCCTAGGATTGTTGGATCAATTTTGCCCAGTGACGCTATACAGTTTCTAGCAATTTAGGTTAGGTGACAAGAAGAAGTGACCAGTCTCTTATGCATGTCGTATACGTCCTCCCTAACTTCCAGCTCCTTAATTGCGGACCAATTCTATTTCATTTTTAGTGCAACTTTCTACAAACGCTCCTGTGCGCTAATGTATGTTGACTACGGTAGAACGTCAGATTGTTTTGCGCACAAACTATTTTCAACCGAAAGAGATGTTGGAAAGCACTGTTATGTTGTTTCTTTTGGCGAATGTTTTGTTGACATTGATATCATGTTTTCTCCCGCTGGCAGTTATCTAAAGACTTAAAAGAAAAGAAAGAAAGAAAAAAAGAGAGAAAGCAATAAATAACTAAAGAAAAAGCAAGGCAAAGTTCTAAAACGTTAGCTTGAGCATATAATTTCCCTGAAATGCAATGCAAAATTCTAAAGCGTCTGCTTAGCTCAACAATGCAGAGACGGCTATTAAACGAGAACGTCGCATTTGTTTACGATCAGGGCTAATGAATATCGAGATTGCTTTCGATGCAAAATTAATGAAGCGTAATGATAATATGCAGAAGAGACAACCATTCAGAAACCCAGCAGGAGCCAACAAAGGAACTTGTTGATGGTTCTGAAAGGTAAGTACTCTTATTAGGGTCTGTTACGAAATTGGTCAACATAGGTGACATTTTTTTTATCACTCTTGTTCGCATTCATTTTGGCCTCAATTTTCCTCAATATGATATGTGCAAGAGGAAAACTATCTCTGAGACACAAAGATATTGTTGCTTTTGTGATATGGATGGTTAACCTTTGATATATCATAATAAAAATCTGTCGGACGTACGTTTTGTTTTACGAAGTAGTTGAGGGTGATGCAAATGGGTGCCAATTGGGGATCCTGACAGTGTTTGGTGTTATCATTTGTGTTCCAATCATGAGCTTAACCAGATTGATGCAGTACTGTCGAAACTCAAAACGAGTGAGAAAGCAAGAAACGAACGTCCCACAGATATTCCCATCGCAAAAGTTTTGCCACACATGGACAAGATCAGTAAATGATTGCATGTCTCGAAAAGCATCGAACTCTAATGCCTGCTTGTCATAGCCTTGGGTGTTGTAGCTTCAACTGTCTTGGTTTTTAATATAGTCAGTTATATTTGCAGGGTACGTCCGACAGATATAACAAAATACAGTAATTTTATAATTTATTTTCTCGCATTAATTAGCCAACGGTTGACTCAAGAATAGCCGAGGCATATGTTCTAAGTAAAGCATTTTTTGAAATAATACAGAACAATTTCAATAGGCTTGTGTTATGGGCGATAGCAATAGCTTTTCATTACTTTCCAGCAGCTTCACATGAAAATTTCCTGATTTCGCGGATGAAAATCGGATTCAGAATGCAAACTTAGTATGATTGAGCCTAGCATTCCAGATTTTTAAAGCAAAAGCGAAGTTAATAATTTGATCTATATCCAAATGAAGTAGTTCTCCCCATCTGAACTCATAAAAAAATACTTGAATACAAAATCGATGCAGCGTACGTCCGACAGATTTTCAACTAGATTTTGCTCTATTCAATTGCCGAGTTCCAAAGTCATTATGAACTTGTTCCAGCTTTCTGCTGATATTGGAGGTTGAAGGGGGTGTGATGATTGTTGTTTCTGTCTATCTTCCATTCAACCAAGATCCAGTTGATAGCGAAACCACTTTGTTAAATACCGTTCCATAGCAACTAGGCTGGAGGCACGACAAGCGTCCATTACAGCTGCCAAATGCATTTGTCAAGCACATCTTCAAAGAAATTTGTTTTCAGAAGAGCGTTAATCAGCTTTTTACACTCTACGATCCTCAGCTTAAATATTGTTGAGAGCCTTTTCGTTTTCCTGGGACATTCTGTCGCACGTACACTTTGCTTTCTATTGTTTCACGTGCCTGTGACACTTGCACCGTACATTTGTTGATCTAAATGCTGAATTTTATGATTACAGGTTCGCATGGTCGACATATTTAGCCTTACAGTTTCTGTCTGTTTCAATTTTAAAATTTCACTTTCGATAGGTACGTCCGACAGATATGCCATGCGCACTGACGCAAGTATTTAATTTCCAGGAGAGCTGCTTGGCCATGCCATTCAGTTACACAAGTGTATATAACATAATATTCTCCCTTGTCAGGAAGTTTGGTAATGGTTGCTTCCATAGTTTCGATAGAGTGACAATAAGTGTTTAAATTTTCTGAAGTCGTTATTCTATGGCGTACGTCCGACATAAACGCATTTTCCCTTGCTGTGGGTCTTACATACATGAAATCTTACAAACTGAGACTACTGAATGTTTAAATAGCATTTCATTTTGTCAGCTCCTCATCAACACACAGTTTTTTTATGAGCTCATAAAGTATTGAATGCACGTCCGACAGATTTTGGAATTTCGTAACAGACCCGAAAGTTTCATAGTTGATGACGAGTGGGAAATTTTCATAGTTGATGATAGTTGGGTAATTTTCACAGCTGACGAGGAGTTGAAAATTTTCACGGTAGATGAAGAGAAGTCCTCATACTTGGTGGTATGTGTGAAGGTTTTATAATTGATGGTTGGTGCAATGTTTTCATAGCTGGTGATGTATTGAAAGTTTTCATAGTTCATGATAAGTGGGAAGATCTGGCGAATTTCAATGATAGCGATGTGGCACATGTGCAAAATTTAAAAATTAATAGTAAACGGAATGACTACGTAGAGAGAGAGAGAGTGGAGAGGAAAATTTGTAAAGTTCATTGTCCGTCAAAAGCTTCTGAAACTGATGGTTGGCATAATGTATTTAAAATTTTATAGCGTGGTGATTACTATGTCGACAGTGATAGCAACACAATAAAAATAATTGGTTTCTTTATAGGCCATTTTTTCAATTTTTACTGTTTAATATTATACATCTGAATGATTAATATTTTCCGATCATATTTTCTGGTTCAGTGATCTGTGGCTCGTGCATCATTAGTCAAGATGCTGCTGTTCATCTTGCTGCTGCTATGTGTGTCTGGCATACAACCAGCGTTCTATCCTGCTGACATGAAGACTCTTAAAGATAATCATGATCAAGTGTTCGTAGGCGCCTATAAATCATTTACTCACTCAATGGAGCTGGCTCTACTATCTCATTTAAGGCGAGGTGATCAGGCAGGGTATGGCTTGTTTACAACAATGATTCAGTCTGCTATAGCACAAATGGGTCGGTCAAACCTGTACTTTATCCCTGACTTGGACGGATACATGAAAGGATACAAGAACGATCCTCAGTTTGCTTGCGCCAGAAGGCTGCACAAGTTTTACACGGCAGCCAGTGAGAAGATGATGGCTGAAACAGCCTTGATCGAAAAGCAAACCGGACCGGATGCAAAAAACTACAAAGAGCTTGACGTAAAACATCAAGTTGGAAAGTATTTAAAAATGTCAGTCGGTATAAATAAAATGATTTTAAAAACAGCTGTATTGAGGCAAGATTTCACACCAGAGGTCAAATCGTTTGCCAAGTATATGAAAGCTCCAAAGATGTTCAAAGGTTTGGGATCAACTGCAGCGTTTGGCAAAGTATTCAATGCAGGAAAATTTCTGTCGATGAAAATCCTTGCAAAGGCTGGAGTTCCTCTTTTAGACATTGTCACATTAGGGCTGAGTATCAACGATATTGTGCAAGGTATCAAAGAAGGCAACACAAAGAAAATTGTGGGTGGTTGTATTGGAACGGTTGGCAGTCTTGTCGGAATCGGTTTCTTCCTGTATACTATTGCAACCGCTTCTACTGTAGCTGGACCAATCGGACTTGCTGTTGGATTTGTATTTCTTGCCGCTGGGTTGCTTGTATCGTGGCTCTGGCCATCACCTCCACAACCGTCACTAGCAGACCAAGTGCACGAACAGCTAATGAATGAATTGAATAAGTTCAAAGAGCTGAGTTTGGAGGAATTGAGACCAATGTACGACTTCTTGGCAGAGTCCAAAAAAGTATCGGCAAATGACGTTTTCTTATCAAACCAGGCTGCTGCAGTGTACAGTAGCTATGAACGATCTACTACACGGGATATTCCAATGACTTTCAATCAACAGAACAGATGTCCAAGAAATGCTAGAAAGCGAGCCAGGGCTAGCAGCGTGCGTAATTGTGGCTATACTCGAGAGTCTCTCTCTCCTGATGCACAGAAAGTGACATCACTCGGTACTGACTTCATTGGGTTGTCGAGACCAGACTCAACATACAAAGGCGCCAATATTCTCATGTATGATGATGATGTCAGCAAATTTAAATATGGTATAGTAGCGCTTAAAGGTGTAAACATTGATTTGCAAGATGATCCACCAGCGAAAAGTAATCATATTGTAATAGGAGACCATTACGGTGTTAAGGAAGGACAAAAATTTACGATCCGTACCGGAGCAGGAGATGATTCGTTAAATTTGGATGGTTTAGTAAGAGGTATGTTAACGAAAGCCTAACTTCTGTACGGTTTTTCAACATCGAATTTGCATTGACCATGTTCCGCTAAATCCTCTAAACTTTTCCTATCGTTAAATGTCTATTGGAAAATTGTTTCTCACATCTGCATAAATAAGAGTGATGCTAATTTTGTGCCCTAAAATATCCTCAAAGTTTTATGTAGATCGTGCAAAAATGCTCCAATTCACTTTGCAAAAGCACCTGTGCAGTCTTCTTTTCTTTCCAAAAATCTGCCAAATTGTAGCGTCTTGAATCTACTTCTCTTTCTCAAAATCTGCTACCTCCCTCACCCTGCAGGAACTAGATTTAAGCAAATACTAGTCAGGTT
The DNA here is from genome assembly GCA_027575255.1 of Scolionema suvaense. NCBI lineage: Eukaryota > Metazoa > Cnidaria > Hydrozoa > Limnomedusae > Olindiidae > Scolionema > Scolionema suvaense. The sequence continues at coordinate 8,176 of JAOBRC011067556.1, read as the reverse complement.
GCAAAATTACATTGGGTACAGACCGGTTGGAAAAAAATCTACGACGCGCTCACTGTTTAAATTTTCTGGTTTCATAGTTTCTACCATAGAGTCGTTTGAAATAATGTTTTGTTTGGTTTTTATCCTCAATCCAGTGGCCGAAAATCCACAACACTAATTTTGAAATTTTGCGTGGCAGATCAAGGAAGCTGTAAAACCGTTCGAGGGGTACCATATGGTTGGACGTGCTCTATGCTTGACAACAGCCTAATAACCGCGTTTGCCTCATAGATTTAGGTGTTTGCGTCATAGATTTAGGTGTTTGCGCCATAGATTTAGGTGTTTGCATCATAGATTGAAGTGTTTGTGTCATAGATTGAGGTGTTTGCGTCATAGATTGAGGTGTTTCAAAAACTCACTAGTGAGGTTTCGCAAATCAAATCTGCAATCCCGGAAAAAATAAAAGTGCACAAAACCAAGACACTGCATTCTCCACCACAAAATTCAACATGAACTTACGAATACTGCCTAAAAAGACACATTTATCGAAACATGTGATAGTTTGTTCGCTCCCTTCCCCCATCTCCAATATTGAGAAAATCGCGAATCACCAGCTCCAGATTACTCTCCAACACAAGTTATGCCATCTACCACAATATTGTAGAAATTTTACTACAACATTGCAAATGGGGGGATAGGGGGAGCGCGCAATGTTAAAAAATAGCTAGTGACATTGGATAGATTGCACTTTGTGCACTTCATTTTGTCCAGGGTTGTAGGATGGTGACAATAATAGACGTAACTGACGTTAACGTAGTTCGAACTTCGTGGATAATGGCTTTTGGCAATCAACGTAAACAGAAACGAAAACGGAAACTCATCACATGGCTAGTTCATTTATTCATGCTTTCTGCACCAGAGGGTAATGCAAATGAGAACTCTAATGTGAACACGTGCCCATTTCTGTCGTCATCAAGTGCATTCAAATCACCATTATTACTATTCTTATTCTTACGTTCTATGAAACTCTTGACATTGTGCTCTTATTCTTCCTTTTTACAACTCATTTGTTTTTGATTATTCTTGAATCATGCAAGCAATATTGTTTTGAGATACTATAGTAGTCGTTTTCCTTCAAGAGCTGTCAGCAAATTTACTGTTCAAGATGCCACGTGTTTGAGGACTGCATGTGAGCCAGCAGCACTGCAAGACGGGGAATACTGTTGATCTACTGGAAAGGAAAGGTTTATCTTTTGCTCATGATTTCTCTCTAATCAGAAGTACAAAGAAATGTAGGCACAATGAACAATGAGCAGTACAGCGGATTATTAACCAAACATTACGACAATTTTCGGGTAAACTTGATGTTTGAAACACGCTGTTCACTCTCTGGTAAATCCAACTTGAGAACATGGAGCACTCTCGTAACGTAACAATCGACTTCAGTTGTTTGTATTCGATTCATTCGCAATAAATCCTACCCCCGTCATTTCATCGCAGAACGGTTATGAATAACAAGGACAAAAATAACGACAACATTTGTTACGAAATTCGAAGAGGAATTGACAGTGGAAATTCGTATTTTGAAGATTTTTACCCATAATTTATAATTTCCGTTTTCGTTTCCGTTTCCGTGGATTACCATAAGCCGTGGCTAATTTCGTGGCGTTTTAAAAAGTCTACGTCGTAGAAAGGCCAGAACGGCAGAGTTTCCCTAGAGCAATAGAATGATAATGCAACTTTCGAACGCGCTTACGTTATGTAACCGTCGCTGGTTAGGCTTGCGAAAGCTCACTACTATTTACGATAGAGCAAACGCAAAAAATACCGTGGTTTACTTTTTATCGATCTAACTATTTTGACTGTGAGATATTTTTGAATAGGCCACAATGTACGCCATGCAAACTAAAAGAGCATCATCATCTTAAGAAGGCTTGCATCAGAGAACATCATATTAAGTCATATATTACATTCTCACTCATTTAAATTTATTGAAACTGGGAGGGCTTGCATTAGCATGTATTGGCTTCCAAAATGTTTTGGTCAAACCGATCAAAACATATTCATCTTTTCTCAATCGGCATGTGAATGGCGCACATCCTAGCAGCTACGAGTTTTCAGTTTTGAGTTAGCACTTTGTAATGCAACAGCCCTCCACAAAATATATTGAGATTCTGCTAGCCTATGCCTTTTGGGGAACCAACACTACACCATGCATAGTTTATGCACTATCATTCCCTCTCTCTCCCACCCTGTAACCAGTGTTAGAATACCGAACATTCTCGATGCATGTCCCACTACCTTAACTCTGATTGTAGGGTAGGGGAGGGAGGGCTGTCAGTCAAAGATGGAAAGGTGAAGTCACAATACATTATTATAAGCAAAGAAAAGTGAATTCGTAGCACACGAAACACACAGACGTGCCTCTGAGAAATGTGTAGGAAACAATTTTGGAAACAATTTTTCATGCCTGAGGAGCAGAGTCACATAAATTTTGAGAGGAGGGTTGTAACTACCGCAGGCTTTTTCATTGTCTTAAAGCTCAAGGCTTAAAACCCAACGAAGGGGCACATAGTGAAACCCCCTCCCTCAATAAAAAACTGATCGTAAAGAATAGTGAGCATAAAACTTGGCCGAACTACATTAACATGCACCCAACAAGATAGAACCCAAATTTTGCCCAAAGTTTCCACCTGCAGACTGTGACGTCGCCATAAATGATGTATGGATCGATGTTTTCTAGCAATAAACAATGGAAAATTACAAAACTGGCCTTAAATTAGTCCGTGATATAATCAGTTTAGTGTTTTGCAGTCAAACGTTGTCTTTCCTGCACCTTACCTACACTTATCAAGACATAAACATAATACTGCTAAAATTTTACTTTTAATAGTCCTCTTTCGTGTTCTCAATCGTCAATTTAGCCCAAGCAATGAAACCTCAAAAACGTTCGAGGAAAAGATTGTGCTGAATGATAACACCACAAACCAACAGCAAGTAAAGATAAGAGACTGACTCATAGACAACCTTAGGAAAGGCTTTATTCCAATCTGAATACTAGCATCTAAATAAAGCAATAACACAACATGAGAATCACATTTCACAACAAAGATCATCCATATAAGTTGAGAAAAAGTCAGAAAACGCCGCAGGTCTTTTGTGCATTAGACAAAACCTTGCAGATTATTATAATTTACCTACTTACGTACAGTAGGAAGAGTGCCTTGGTCCAAAGAAAAGTTTTTACGGATAAAGTAAAGTATCTCTTACATTACTATCTGTCGTTTGTAGGACCTATCCCTGTCTGCCCGATGAAAAACGGTAATTGTCAGATAGAAGGCCACGATCAACCACCTGTGAGGTTGAACAGTGTCGATAGTGCTTCATCCGATGCAAAAGCTTCTTGTCTGGCAGCTTGTTTTGCATATGGAGGAACTTATGCATGTGAAATTCGATGGGATCAAAAGGGAAGAGAAGGATGTTATGCGTACAAAGCGACTGCTGGTAGCGTGTCATCAGATAATTCGAATAAAGCTGGTTGTTGGGCGATTCATCATTGCAGCCGTAAGTGTTCTTTTCCCTCATTACAAGTATTTCAAGTTAAGGATAATGCGAAGGCTCAGATAGTGCTTCATCCAAGAGGATTTAATTTGATTCAACAAACTTTCTAAGAAGTCTTATATTAAACATCTTGGTTATAGCTCTTTGCAGAGCTCTAAGTTCCCCTATGCTCAATATTTTTCACCAGAGCAATGCTAGGAAAACGTACATGCATCAGCATTTTTCGAGATTCTTTTCTGATTAGAAGTTATTGCTCGAAATTTTGTTATGAAACCACGAGATTTCAGTTTTAATCGTTCATAACTTTTGACCAAATCAAAAACAACAAAATGCCGACGTTTTGTGGAGTCTGTTGAGATCTTTTGATTGATGTATAATTTGTAAACTAGAAACAAACTGGGGGGACTTTAAGCTTCTAAAACACAGAAACTTTTCTCATTCCTGTTCACAGCTTCGCAGCAGGTGCCACTTTTGCCCAAGCTTGCCACTGGAACTGATTAACACAAGTCATAAACAAAACCTTTGAAAAGCCTTTAAAATACCTGTAACGCTTGGCTAAAGATTATCAACTTTTGTGACTTCTGAGGGTATGCAGTATCCTTAGTCCTATTCCTTGAGGGGGGGGGGGGGGGATTTCGGTAATAAAACCTTTAAAAGCGTGACTGTAGCTTTTCATTTCATAAATAAAGCTGTTGTAGTTCCAGAGATATCTATTTTCAAACTTATTGAAAATTTTGGCTTGCTACCATTTTGCTCATGAACGTAGGTTTGGACCAACGTTCCCCTTTAGCTCCACCTATACACTTAACCCATTTAAGAGGGAAGTATGTTTACCTCTCCCTCCGAAGTTTAGTAATCACTTTTGAACGGCTATACTTATGTCTATAAATCTTAGTAGTATTAAATATTTATTCTTCATGCACATTTCGTCCAAATTTGAGCGAGTTAGGATTAGTATTAGCGTAAATTTCTCGGAGTAGTTTGACACAACTCGATTGTATTTTGCATAGGCATTTTGGGTAGCCTCCTACGAGATTGATTTGAAGCAAAATGGGGAAAACACTGAATCCAGTAGATGTTTTCTGAAAAACTGAACGCTTTAGTATTACCCATGAAAGCACCGTATCCTGATTTAATTGCCCTTAGATATGTTATGGCAGAAAGTGGTAATTAATAGATATTTTATCACAACGTAAACTTTGGCACCATGATCTGTTGCAGAACTTCGAAAGATGTGCGTGTTTTTAATAATCATTGAGCAGCGCAAAAAAAAATTATTCGCTAATATATTTGCAATGTTACCTCATTAAAATGCCTTTCTGACTAAAAATTGGGACTGCACAAAGAGATTATTGATATCGCTGCAATAAAACAGTGAAGTTGTTGATAACGCCACAATCTATCAAAAAAGGTTACATCTCGCCACAAGCTATCAGAAAGGCTGGTGATATCGCGATAATCTAGCAAAGAGGTTATGTTATTGATCTTGTCAATCATAATTAAGTTTGGTTCTGATTCATGTTTAGATTACCCCCCATTGGACTGTCCAATGAAGCAAGGCAAATGCCGCCGCTTCCAATCTAGCGGAACTCCAACTGCAGTCAAGCTTCATGACATATACACGGATAATTCAGATACTCAAGATGCTTGTCTGCGCGCATGCAGGCAGTATACGTTCGATCAAAGTTTATCTCATCCGGGTGGTTGTGAGTTGAGAACGACAGGAAGTAAAGGCTGCTACGTCATCCACGATGTAGTTGATAACGAAGCGGATGGAACTGCAGGCTACAAATGCTGGAAGCTTGCACGTTGTTCTCTTGTGGCAAAACGTAAGCAGTTTGTTTATTATAAAATGTTGCTTGACTGAGGTTATGCCCTGACTAGTAAGTAGTAGCACTAACCACTCGCTGATTACCACACGGACCCGCTACCATGCCAAACATTGTACCAGGGGCTCGAACCCACGACCTACTGTGTCTAGCCGAACCACTGAGCTAAAGAGAACCAAGTACTGGTGACGAGTAATTTTGTCCGATAAGGTTTAAGTGCACATCATCAGGAGACAAAACCACGACCACATCACCTTAACCCTCACCATACATAATGAAATTAGTTGACGTCACGCCACTTAGCTTTACTAATCGTAAACACTTGTTTAAATAATTCTTGCTCATAATACTCTCTTCCAAATGCTGGACATCTCGCTCCGTTCCCCTTTTTTGTTCATCAATGATTCTTTTTTTGATATATATGTTGTTTCTTTTAATATTCTAATATTTTAACATAGCATGTTCTCCCTCTCTCGCCAGAACGTTTATATATATTCTTTCAGCTGATAGCCTAAATTTTATATGCGTTTCTTTTTTATCTACCAGACAGGTCCAGTATCTTTCTTTCTTCTTGTCACTTACTTTTTATTCTGGCATCTCTCCCATGTTCTTATATTCTTTCTTTTAATTTTTTGTCTGTTCGCCCAACATAATTCATGTTACAATTATCTCCAATTTCTCTTCCTCAAAGAATTACCGTTCCTAGTATTGGTGCATAATTTACTTCTCAAATTCTTTCGGACGAAAATAACGTCAAGTCCATGCTTGTTACATATCCCTTTTATTTTTTATTTTATAAGTTCTTTTTTCATATGGAACGAGCATGTTTTTTAGTATTTCGTAATCTTTTGTCTCTTCTTTCTTGTCATCTGTTTTCTCGCTTTTAATGTTTTAAGTCTCTCTCTGTCAACACATTCGTTTGGGTAGCCATTCAGCATCTGCGTTTTTTTAATATACCTTGTTTCACCATAGAACTATTTCTCCTTGTTGCTGACCTATTTCACTCTTCTGACCAATGCACTTACAATAGAACCTTTCGCATTCTGTTATTACGCTAATGCCGCCGCATTAAACTAAGCCGCACGGTAATTAGCCCCTTGACACCCAGGGGACATGGGTGTAGTCAATATTTCAAGGCTCAGTAAAACAGTGTGTTGAACATCTTGGCATTTTTTTGTTGGTCTATTATTGTTTATTGTCAATAAATCTTACTAAATTCGGATTTTATTTACGCGATAGAATATTTTCTTAAGGGACAATGGACTCTTGTTTATTGTTTACGTGCACAAGTTCCAATTGTCTGTAATTAACAGTCATTAAAAGCCTATTGAAGTATGAAACAGTTTCCTGTGACGCATGGACAGCGAACTGACACTGTGTTTTACCCATGTTCCAAAAATGATGCATATGTGCCTAAATTTGACCAAGTTATCACTGCGTAAAGATCGTGGGACGCTGATGTCCCTCTGGGCAACGAATGATACAAAACCTGTGTCCCTATTTTAGCAAAGAAGAGTTTCTTTATGTCATCTGGAATTGTTCCTTGGGCGCATTTCTGTTCTAAAATTGAATTATTTTATCATCATCTAAAGTGCAATTGGGGAGATGCTGAATATTTTGGGACAGTGGTGTCCTGCTGGGCAGCACGCGATACATAAAATACACTGTATTTGTTTTGCAAAATAAATGCAATTCCAACGATTTTATTTGTTCAATCATTTGTTTGGCATTTCCAGTGGTGTGGCATCTGTTCATCAGAGGGATGCACGTCTTTCACAGCAGCCTTTCAAGCTTGTTGATGACTGGTAGTCGATATCAACAAATGTGTCGCAATGCAAGATAGGAGGAGGTAAACATGCTATTGTGAATGGAGGAAAACAGCTGGAAGCCACAAATTTAGAAATTGAAAGAGACCATAAAATGGCTTCTGCTCTCATTCCTGATGCAAACATACAAGTGATATCCCAGCAGGTACTTTGCCTGTCGAGGAGACTTGAAACAGCCATTACTAGACCACAGAGGCAACAAAGATGACAAAAAGGTGTTGTAAAATGCCATAGCCCAAGCTGATTGCATGGTCCAAAACACCAGCATCCAATCTGAGGTATCCATGCTTGTTGAAAAAGACACGATGGATTCAGATTGGCAGTTTGGATCAAAGATTAATAGATGCTTTTAAGAAAGCAATAGGTTGTACTAGTTCAATATATTGTTCGCATGAGTGTTGTCTGGTCATTAGTTAATAATGTGATAATGTTGGGGTTTTCAGACAGAACACTGGAAATCGCCCATACTTACTGTCTACCTTCTCGACTTTCTTCTCGCCCTTGATCTTCTCTCGTATCCACGATCTTCTTTCTTGTCCAAAAGTTATAGTAATCACTATTTGCTGCAGTTTCCAATGGGCTCTTATATTTTAACATTGGAAACTGCAAAATTTTTAACCGTTCTAGAGATATCTGAGAAAAAACCAACAGGGGGACCTTTCAGAGGACCGCAGTAGATATAGGGTTAAGAACATTATTGAAGGTGAAGTGATACACCGATTTTTCTTACTACCAGTAGAATGTGTATTTGGGGAAGAAAATATCTGTTGAGCACAACATACGGGAACAAGTTGTCATTGATCTTTTTAAGGGCAAGGAAATACCTACACGGCACACTGTGTCTCGATAACCTTTTCAATTGTCCATCGCTCATCAAGCCTCTGTTCGATCAGTGCCATATTTATATGCCATTGGGGCTGTGCGCAAAGACCGGAAACGTATGTCGGCTCTTCCTGCTGACAATGTCATGAAAAGGGGTGA
>JAOBRC011066445.1:0-16117 GCA_027575255.1 Scolionema suvaense | reverse complement strand
GCTTGCAGGTGGCAATTTATGTCGAAAAATGGCATTTTTCATGGTTTTTGATCCCAAGATGTCAAAAACTGTTCGTCCGAGTCTGGTCACTTTGGATTTGAATATTTTTGGCAACTCTACGCATGTTTTGAATCATATCCCTGTGTCGCCTGACCATCTGGTTTCGCGTGCAGGTGGCAATTTACACCCAAAAATGGTTGTTTTCTTGGTTTTAACCCAATATGTCATGAACAATTCATCCGTTTTTTGTCGTTTTTGGTGTGAATATTGTAGACAACTGTAGACATGTTATGGATCATTTGCCATATCTCCTGACAATCTCGTTTGGCTTGCAGGTGGCAATTCAGGTTGTTAAATGGTTTTTTTTTCCGAAGATATCATGAACGTTTATCGGTTTTTTGTTGTTTTTGGTGTGATTCATATATTACTCTCTGCATATGTTATGAACCATGTGCTGTGTCTGAGGAAATCTTGTTAGGCTTGCGAGTGGTAATTTAGTCAGAAAATGCCAATTTTCAGGTTTTTGTCCTAATGTGTCAAGAATGGTTTATCTTTTCCTTTTCGGCATGGATCGTAAGGTGTGGATCATAGGGGCAACAAAGCCTATATTATGACCCATACTTTGTATTTTGGGAATATATTGTTCTTCAGCATGCGGGTGGCAATTTATGTCAATAATGGCTGTTTTAGGGTTCTTTTCATTTGTTTTGTTATGCTGTTGAAACATTGATTGCTGTCTAAAGTCCTACAGAAAATTTCATGGGAACACCTTAAGCACCAAGAGTGTCATTCAAAAAAACACACCCTCCTGTTCCCAGCGTCAGTTCAAACTGATGCTCAAGAAAAGAGAATTGTGAAACAATAGCTAAGTTTAAGCAAACCTGTTGCATTGATTATGACAAAAGGTATATTTTCCAATCAGATTTTGGTATTTGACGGAAAAAAAGAATAATTTGATAAGTCTTTAGGTCCTTTGGAACTGAGATTTAGAGATAATCTAGTTTCAGACAAAATGTCCCCAAATTCCGAATCTCAAAATTATTTTTTTCCCTTTTTTTGCCCAGATTATTATTAGGTATTTTATACAGGTCATATTTGGCAAATTTTCCAGATCAAAATGACTGGATACAACAAGCAAAAGTGACTGTCAGTTTAAACTGACGCTGGGATAATATTATGGGTTAAAATGGAAAGAGTATAATCATTTAACATATAAATGACACAGAAAGATCATAATGGGTTATGTGTTGTTTCAAGGCTAAATATGTGATGATTTGACCGTAGTGACAGGTCTCTGTGTTTAGTAGTCAGGGGTAATGTCATAGCCCAAATTTTTCAAATAGGAATATTTAGTTCCTAAAATGCAGACTGTATTTTAGCAACTGTGTCTCTCAAAAGAATGCTGGCATTACCTAGCCTGTACACATCCCAACCTCACTGTGTTTACTTGCTTGGTCGGTCTGTTAACATTGGCGCCTAAACAGGGTATTAATTAGGCCTTTTTTCGGAAAATCTGGCAAAAGCCTACCTCTCAGAATTGTGGTATTCTAATGAACATGCAGCGTCTGAACCTTTTTCTATGGGAGCTGGTAGTAATTATGATGTTGCCAGGGAGATAAGCTATGTAGAAAATACATAATTATGGTGTGTGCACTGCTCTTAGGTCTGTACATCAACTGAGTGATTGTGAGCCGACTCTGAGAAAACATACGTTTTGAGCAGAGTATGCGAGCTGGCGAGGCATTACCACAATGTATTTCAAATACACCGTATGGCAACTAGAACCATCTTTATAATAGATGCATTGTATGAGATTTTCCTACTTTTCTTTATATTCAACCATAGTGTGTAATAGGTCAACAGTCTCCCCTATTCAGATCTGGATATGGCCCTGGTAGTTTTAGTTCTCTGAACGTATTGTATTTCTTTCTTTTGCCAACAGGGCCACTGATCCTGATTTTAACAACTTGCAATATGTTGCTGGTCTCTATGATAAACCCCGGTTTATAGCCAGTCCGTTTGAGTCATGGCTGGCTATATCAGACACACCAGCAGGCGATTCCTTCTCTGATTGGTTTCGTTCGATGTCATCAAAAAATATTGCCATTAAAGGATCAGTGGCGCTACTGTCTAGTGGGGAGATCGATCCGAAAAATAATCGGACTATATATAAATATTGGAATGATAAGTACTACCCAATGGATGGACTTGGATTTAGTTCTCAAGGTCAAGTGGATTGTGTGACCGGACTGCTTCAGAATCAAGGGTATGCTCTTCTTAGTTTTGTGATGAGTGATATTCTTAATATTGTATCAGTTTTACATATTTATTAATTCATTTCTTTCTGTTTTTGATGTTGTTTTGTGCCATATCAGGATACTGCACAGCTCGTGATTAAAAGGATCATCGAAATGCTACTGCATGGTACCATAATTACTACACATTTTCTGAAAATCGTTGTAGACTGTCTTATAAATCATTTCGTGAAAAATTGCTTTTGGAATTGTGACAATAGTAATATATTAGGTGATCAAAGGTCTGTGGTAGGTATAGTGATAGCGTATTAACTTGTGCGGCTAATTAAAGCTTGTTTCCTCTATGATGCTCATTTTGTGAGTATATGCTCCTAAGAATCCTCTTAGTGGCTTGCTATACTAGCCCTAATACTTGGGAGGGGCGGGGGGATATTGCCCCTTGCCAGTTTTTTACCACAATTTCTGAACGAGTAAAAGCCTTTGGGCTGAATTTGCATGAATGTTCCTAAAATTTTATGACACATGATTGAATTAGGTTAGTTTTAGATGCCTGATTTGTGCCTTGTTCAACCCAAATAAATAGATTAGAAGTGACATAAGCTCGGCGTATAAATATGATTTGTAATTAAATGCGGCACATCGAGTTGAACTTGACAGAGTTCGCCTGATTTAATAGCATAAGTTAGGCAGAAACACACCTTTACTTTAGACGGCTGATGTAATTAAACCACTGAATACTACACCAGTCTGGTCAGTAAACTTCCACGCGAAAAATGACTGCGCATGCGGAATACGACCCATCGTGCCGCAAGTTGCTTTCCCGCCAAAGCGCGCTATTTTATCATTTGTGCAAGTGATCATGTGATTGCTGGAAACAGAAACGTTCAGTATCAAGAAGTATCTGTATCAGAAGATATTGCTACTACTGCAACCATAGCAAATGATTTTTGCGAAGAGTTTTGCGAGACACAGGTATGAAGCTACACTGCATTGCACTGTGAAGTACAGTCTATTTAAAACAGGCAATGCTGGAGCTGACTTTAGATAGGCTGCCTTCTTTTCATTTTTATGCCTTTATTTGATTTCAGGTCGAAAAGAACTTTTTGTTCCGATATCTATCCATTGAAGTGAAACAATCACATGCCGTTGCCATACGATCATTTTGAAAAGTTTAAGCAATTTTTTTGTGAGCTGGTGTGTTGATATAGATTTATAATGGTGTCCGACCTAAATATGCCAAAATAAAGAGTTTAATTTACAGTAGTCTCAGGCGTCTCCGCAGCAGAAGTTCTGCAACTGTAGCGATCCGCTTCCTTCTAACTTCATGGTATCTTCGTCTTCAAAAATATTTCAATGCCAACAGATGAACATGTCTTGAAATAGGCTGCATATTTCCGCACAATTTTTACGACTCGCTATTTACTTCTTCCCGCATCTACACACACAGCACATTAATTCAAAATCAGTGCGCCATGTGAAGAATGACGTGGACAAACAAATGAAGAAAAATTTGGATGTATATTCTGTTCACATAACTAATGCGTGTGTGTGAACATGGACCTAATTGATTTCTTGACGTTCTGTTGAATTAGACCAGGCGTTTAGTTATAATACGTCAGGCAAATCTCAATTAAGTTACCCGTATAAAGCAAATTTCATATGAGTCAGACGTAATGCAGCAATTGAGTTTAGCAAGGCGCAAGTTTGGCATCTAAATTAGTCCTTAGGGGAAAAATAGCTGTCGCCCTATTTGCTTATTGCTCATAATGGCGGCTTTCTGAGCAACAGGTGGCCGAATCACAAAAATCGATTTTTCATGTAAACGGCCATGTTTCTGAAGTTTTTTCCCTATTTTTCACCAAAATGGTTGCAGTGTGGCCAAAGTATCCCAAGAATACCATTTTGAATGGAAACATTTTAAAATATTGAAGATCTTTGAGAAAGTTATGAAATTTGCAAAATTTGGCTATTTTCATGTCAGCAAAAATTGATGCATACTGGGACTGTTCTGCTGATGACTTCTTATTCCCAGGACAATAAGATAATAGTGTACAAAATATGTAAGCTGTACCCTTCTTCATAACAGGGGAGGCAATTTAGCTCCACAGTCATACCACAAACTCAAATACCCCAGTAGCAATAGGTCTATTTCCAGTCTGTACTGTGCGCTCAATTTTTGGACTCTCTCTTTAGCGGAAGAGTCCTACAAAATGAGGTCTGTCTGTGCGTCTTTCCGTCCTTCTGTCCTTCCATCTGTCACCAATGCATTTTCCCGGATAACAGCTCAATGAATTTTCTGAAATTCAGTGTGAAGGTGACAATTCGTAATTGAGGAAAAGTGATGGAGCCGGAATTTTGAAAAAAACTTTTGTTTGGCTTGCAGGTAGCAATTTATGCCAAAAAAATGGCCACTTTTAGAGTTTTTCAAAAATATTTCAAAATCCAGTCGTTCTTTTTTGTGTTTTCGGTGTGAAACTGCGGGACAATAGCAGTTATGATGTGGACCATGTGTCATGTCTGGGAAACTCTCGCTTGGCTTGCAGGTGGCAATTTACATCCAAAAAAGGTGATTTTCATGGTTTTTTCCAATATGTCAAAAAATTTTCATCCAATTCTTGTCATTTTTTGTGTGAATATTTGGGGCAACTATGCATATATTATGAACCATGTGTCTTGTCTCTGGAAAATCTTGTTAGCCTTGCAGGTGGCAATTTCCGTCAAAAACTGGGGTTTTCCTGTTTTTTCCCAATATGTGAAGAACTGTTCATCCGATTTTTGTCATTTTTGGTGCGTATAGCCAATTGGAATAGTGCTCCAAGACACTCTTTGCTTTAGAAGAAATACAGCAAGCATGCGAATATAAGGGGCAATTCTGCGCATGTTTTGATTCATATGCCATGTCTCCTGGGAATCTTGTTTGGCTTGCAGGTGGCAGTTTACATCCAGAAAAGGTGATTTTCATGGTTTTTTCCGAATATGTCAACAACTGGTCATCCAATTCTTGAATAATAGTGGTAACGCTGCTCATGTTTTTATCCATGTGCGATGTCTCCTTAGAATCTGGTTTGGCTTGCGAGTGGCAATTTACGTCCAAAAATGGCGATTTTCGGTGTTTTTTCCAAATATGTATAAAAATGTTCATCCGATTCTTGTCATTTTTTGTGTGAATATTTGGGGCAACTATACACATGTTATGAACCATGTGCCTTGTCTCTGGAAAATCTTGTTAGCCTTGCAGGTGGCAATTTCCGTCAAAAAATGGGGTTTTCCTGTTTTTTCCCAATATGTAAAGAACTGTTCATCCGATTCTTGTCATTTTTGGTGCGTATAGCCAATTGGAATAGTGCTCCAAGACACTCTTTACTTTAGAAGAAATACAGCAAGCATGCGAATATAAGGGGCAATTCTGCGCATGTTTTGATTCATATGCCATGTCTCCTGGGAATCTTGATTGGCCTGCAGGTGGCAATTTACATCCAAAAATGGTGATTTTCATTGTTTTTTCCAAATGAGTCAAAAATGTTCAGCTGACTCTTGTCATTTTTCATGTGAATATTTGGGTCAACTCTGCACATGTTATGAACTATGTCCCTTGTCTCCGGAAGATCTCGTTAGGCTTGCAGGTGGCAATGTATGTCCAAAAATTGTTTTTCCTGGTCTTTTCCAAATATGTCAAGAACTGTTCATCTGATTCTTGTCATGTTTTGAACCATATTTCATGTCTGCTGAGAATCTCGTTTGGCATGAGGTGTGGGTGGCAATTTGTGTCCGAAATTGGGTTTTTTCAGAGTTTTTTCCAAATATGTCCTAAACGGCTCATCATGGGTCATTTTTGATGTGATTTTTCGTGGAACTTCTGCTTATGTTATAAACCATGTGCCATGAATGGAGAAGAGTTAACGCTTGTGGGTGGTAATTTAAATCTGAAACGCTATTTTTAGGCTATTTTCCAGTTATGTCAAAAGCCATTTATCCGCTTTTTGTCATTTTTGGTGTGAGTCTTAGGGGTAAAATAACTTATGTTATGACCCATGCCTTATACAGTATCTTGGGAATATGTTGTTCAGTGGCAATTTGTGTCAATAATGATTATTTGTACGATTTTTTCAAAATATTTTAAGAACACTTGAGTCTTTTGTCATTTGTGGTGTGAATTGTATGGCTTATTGCTTATACTTGTTCTCTGATCTAAAATGAAGATTCTCAGTTAAGTTTGCGAAAGTCCACTAAATCTGTGACTTGTTTTCAATGCAATAAATTCCTGGATAATTCAGTGGTTACTTAGACTCTGATATCCTGCTTAATTTTGGTAGACTATCTCGGAAGTTTTGGGCTGAATTTTAAATACGTTTGTATTGGAATCTAGGAATGTTGCATGCATGTCAAATGATTTGTATGTATGACTCAAAGAGAGTATTGTGTTGTGTGAATGCTGTGGTGTATGAAGAGGTCATTTTGTTCAAAAGTCTAACGAAGATGATTCTATCAGTTTGAGTCTTCTAGGTTCCCTTCGTTTATAAATGCAAATGTTTTCCGAAGTATGCTCTCAGATTAGGCGAAGGTTAAGCTTGCATTAGGGATATTCTTAGTCAGGCAAAATGTCAAGGCCAAAACATCAATATGTGCAAACTATTGAACCTCTCTTCCTATTCATGCTCCCCCCTGTGAGACATTTTAAGTTATCAGTCAAGACCATATTTTGCCATCATGGGATTTGATTTTCCTCAATGGCTGTGCATTAACGATTTTCCATTTTTATATATCTATGGGCGTGTGCTGTAATGGTACTTCTTGATTTGCACCCAAATGTTCAATTTCTCAGCTTTAATGAGTAACATCGCCAATGAGAATTCAAGTTTATAATGTGTAGTACTGATAAAATACTCTTCTGTATAGTAACTCCACAATAGCTTGTCTGCTTTAACTTGCTGTGAGGATGAAAAGGCCGTTTTTGTTCGAAGCAGCGCCAAGTCTTCACTTTGCGGAGGGAAGTCTTTGAAGTGAGTTCTCGACAACCGTGCATGGCCCACATGAGGGGAAAGCTGCCACTACAGTGACAGGTCGCAATCAGGTTACGAAGAAGTTCGAGAAAGACCGTCGAAATCCATTAAGCATGTTACTGCCTTCGTGGTAGGTGTCAGCAGAGCACACAGGGCGCACCTAGTTCGTGCCTCAGTTTCCCATTGGTAAACACCATCTTCTAGTTGTTATCCTGTCAATGCAACCCCCAATTTTGGAATCAAGCCATTCCCTCCTCCCCGTTTTCCAATAAGACTAAGACCGCAGTGAAGCGGCCCCGAAGGACGGCTCACTGGAAACGGTCACTATACTTGCCATCTTCAGGGAGCGAGCTCCCCTCAAGTCCAGTTCTGGCTTTTCATCTTAATTTCAGGGTGTGCAACGAACATTTCCACTCGATCTCTTACCTATCAATTTTCCTTCATGCAGGGGTCACTCAAGGCCACCAGCGCCATGAGTATGACATCTTTCCAGATCCACATGGGTCCCCAAAAAACTGGCAAGACGAGGGTGGTGTTTAAATTACTCAGGCACGTCATGAATAGTTCACGGTCGCCAGGTTTTTGAGCGATGAATTCACTACTGGGCCTCTGTATGTGTGGATGGCGGAATAATCTGCTTCCCCACACTTCATTAGCACCCATGGCTCACTGTGGGGAAGTTTCTTCTGTTGTGCCCTCTTCTGTTGTGAAAAGGTCGTACTTTAAGACTTCACTTTCACTGTTAATGCAAAATATTGAACAAGTGAATTTAGTCACACACGTTCTATTGCTTGGCAATGCATTAACATACATATGCTGCTAAGCTGGGCACTGTAAAATAAGAAGTCCTATCTTGATTTTCAGGTTTACTAGTGCAATACGTGGATCATTTCAGTTTAGCGGTGGAGAGATCATTGCATTGGCTGGTGGTGAAGAGCTATGGTTGTACATCAATAGAGTACTTGTCCTCCAAGTGTTTCACAATCCAAGCCAGTCGGCAATTCCATGCAAGTCTGTCACGTTGGCTATAGAAAAGGGTGAGCTTTATTTTGGACTAGCTTTGAGCGTGGAAGGCTGTCTGCCATGTCATCAGTCTCTGGTTGTGAGATCTTTTGTTTTATGTTCTTGACAGAGCATCATTGTGTGGGTGAACAATCTCATTTTGTATGGCAATCTTATTTCAATCTTTTTTTTTTACAATTCAAGTGAACTCTTAGGTTTTCAGAAATTTTGTTTTTCTGTAGTCTTTTTCACTGCAAGGTTGTGCCTTTTGATCATTATCTGCTGTTTTGATTTTATTGGTCATCCTACAGTCATAGATTCCGTCACATGGGTTGACTTGTGTGTAAGTCATCATTGTCTTTTGAATCTTGCTGGTATAAGCTTCATCATATTGCAGGTATAACAATGGCATACGTAAGTGCAGGCAACATAACGGATGGCACATGTGTAGCTAGCCAGCGTTTGCCAGATGAAGATGTAACATTGAATTTGAAGGTTTGTATTTTCCTCACTTGTCTATTTGTGATTTTTGCTGATGTGCCCTATACATAGGTACATGCATGCAATGATTGTCCCAATTTTGCTAAAAATTTCTTCAATTCATCATCTGTGTTTAATTCCTCTCTAGTTCTTGTGTATTCTTACGCTCATATGAGGAAATCGTCCTTCCACTCTATTTGGACTGGATAAGCACCAATCCAAATATTTGGTTAGAAACGAAATTTCGAACATGTTACTTGTCGCTTGTCTCAAATTTTCTACTTTAGCTTAGCAAAAGAAAATGTAATGCGGAATCAGTAAGCAATGGCATTAAGAGTGGGTTTAGAACATCTCCAGATATCATATTCATTTTCTTTTTGTCTTTCACTTAAAACGAGAAAATCCATTGATGTTGATGTCATATTTACAACATGCTCAGAAAATTATATTCTGTGCAGTACATCAGATAGCAGGAGCTGCCCTTCCCAGGTTTCGGCGATTGCGGTAAGCGGCATATGTACATACAGTCTGTACATATGTACATAGTTGGCCGTACACCTTCACGTACGACCAAAATTAACGTTCAGTTTGCAATTTTCGACAAGCATTCGTTTTCTGTCCCCTGCACCTTCTTCACAATCTCAATCAAGAATGCTCTCATAAACAATTCAAAAAGGTTATTTTAGATCAAGCGTCCTGGGTCTTTCCTCCATCTAACCCACCTTCAAAACAATCTCAGTAATTCAATAGTGCTAAAATAGTGAGTTGTGTTTTGGGGTTCACAAAACAATACATCCCCTTGCACAATGAAGCTACACCCATCACGACTTGGTTGCAGCGTTGGTACTTTATGAATGAAAAACTGTTATGTGCTTCAGTACGCTGCATACACTTTCTTCAGTTAAGATGTACGCATCAATGTACAAAAGTTTTTCCGGATTTGTTAGAGCCAACCTTCCATGCCAATAGAAAATGCAGCTCTCAGCACTCACATGCAAGCCTTGAAATGACGTAATTCTCAACTGTCATGCGTGTGACATCGTCCGTAGTAACTACTTTGCGATGCATTATACAATATCAAGATAAATTATATTGATCAGCCCATGGAGAGTTGAAGTTTCGGTATACGTAGACGCGTGCATCAACTTTATGGCAACGCATTTGTTCTATTTTTACAGCAGGCAGCCCAAGTCGCCAAATTTATTTTCATAGCACTCCTAAACTGTGTCTAACAAGCAAGCAACTTCCGTCACCATCATCTGTCCTGTCTCTTTCACTGTGTTTGCGGAACATCGAACTTTAAGTTTTGCTTATTAAATCCTGCAATGCTCCTCACCATTCAAAGAAGATGCCGGGGTATGAAATAGATTGGAAAATAGTTTCAAAAAGCAAGTTGTAAAAGATCTGTGCACCGTTTGATAAAGGAAGCCTGGGATTGTTAAAAGTTGTTCTTGAAGTTTAGGAGGATGCTTTGTGGCTCAGGTTGGTGTGGCCTGCTCGCAGACTCTTCGAGGACAATTTGAGTCCTCTGCATCAAGGGTGTTGACACAAGGTGGTCTCTGAAGAAGGCTGAGGTTTGTGGTTCCTGCAGCAATGGCTGATCACCCTTGACATCCCTCAGCTGTCCTAATTTTTCTTGTGATGAATTGACTGCGACCATCAAAAGAGATGTAAAGCGAGACTCCAGAGACCTAGAATTGGTTTTGTATGCTCTCAGTTACACGGCAAACATAATAAATAAATTGTCGTGTGGATCTTGTATTTAAAGACAGATAAATTACCGAATAAGCCATTTTACGCATACTGACACTTCAACTTTCTGTGGCCTCAACTGCAACTTTGCTGTTGAAATTATCTGCACATGAAGCCAAATCTGTTATTTTAGTGATCTGTTACTGAACTGGTCTGACATAGCAGATTGTGTTTTCTGTTATTTAAACAGAGATGTTCTCAGCTGCTACCTGAAGCCATTTTTGCTATAGAAAACCTGTAAACACTTTTGTATCTTTTTAACAAGGCAGGAAGCAATAGAATTGTCACCAGGACTCTAAATTTAAGGTATTACGACCATAGACACTACCAGACGAAAGATATCTTCATCTTGATGCTCAATTCTTGAATTTCGTTATCCACCCCGATATTCGGATCCTGACCAAACCCTCATATTTTCAATTTGCAAAAAAGTGTGGATGTTAGGTGATATTTGAGTTTAAAAAAGTATGCGACCTAAGACTAACACGTAATCAAATTACGTTCATGGATTTGTTAAGCAACCACTGTAAAACCTTATTCCACATTGTGGTATATCTTGCAGTTATCTTGGATTCCGCCACTTTCGCATATTGATCAATGTAACAGATCGCGTTGCCCTGTCAAAAGGGGGAGAGTTAACCGCTCTCTGGATTCAACTTCACAACTTCGGGTTATGTTGGTCATGATTCATGTCGTGTTATTTGTTCATCTTTTTGGCTACATCTTTTTAGCCGTTTTATTGCGATTTATGATGGTTTTTTATTCTGAATACGATGGCATCAGTTTACTTTCATGTTTGTGAGTCGATTTTGCGCAGCAAGCGGATTTTGGAAGGGCTCTGGGTCCAGAAATGCGAAAAAGTCGCTCAAAATTCTGACGAATATTTCACTTGAATTTCTTGCTGTGCCTCAAGTATACCTTTTGAAATCACCATTTAAGTTTTATTGTACTTCCAGGAGACTAATATAAAACGTCTATGAGTTTTATGAGCAATGGGCTATTGCAAGACATGTTGCAGGTGACAAAATGTCTCAGGGACGATTTTTCTTCAATATGATACAAAGTTGACGAAATCTCAAAAAGTGTACCTAACAAAACGTGATGCTGAGGCACTTCTAGGTACTCCCAAAGCCCCATTTTTAGTTTATTGTACTCCTAAAAGATTGTTTCAAAGCACAGTATTTATTTCATGGTCTAACACGTACTTAACAGGTACTTCTGGGAGGGTGGTGGAATCCGGCCCCCCTCCCCCCGTAGTACACCAGCCAAAAAAGGCCGGTATCACTAGGGTTAAACCCTGTGAGCATCATTATTACACTCCTGTATTCTCACATCTGTTCAATGAGATGTAATTTAACATCTAAGGTGAGATCATCCTGTTTGCTCTAACCATGTGTTCATAAGCAAAATGGTAGCAAGTCAAAATTCTGCATAACTCCAAAAGCAGACATCTCTGGAATTGCAGCAGCTTTTTCTATTAGATAAAAAGCTACAGTATCACCATGTTCTGATGGCTCTATTTCCATGTCAAAAATCATTTTAGATCAGTAATTTCTTCTACTTATGTCAGTATTCTGTTCTTTTGACCTTTCCTGGCTGTTGGAGAGGAGATTTTTAGCATTTTGGGACAGTCTGACATTCTTTTCTTTACCTAGAGATATCGAAACCAAGTAGAAGACATGCAATGTTTCTACTTCATCATTTTACAATGGAATCGCCGTAATAATATAAGTTGGTTTCGTATTGACTGATAAGCAGCATCCCTGGTTTCGCACGGTTACAGCAGAGAAATCCTAAAATACCCAGCATTTTATGCAGCCATTTTTAGTGAGGGCCGTTTTGGTTATCCAAATTAAATTTATTCCTCATTGAGAGAACAGTTTTGCTTCATGAAATATAAAGGTGTTGCTTCCTGGCACTTCTAGACATGGAATCATTATTGGTTAGCACAAGTCGTGCACTAAAAGATGGGAAATTGTAAAAAGGTTCATTAATTATATCTATGAGAAAATAACTACACTTCGCCTCTAAAACTCAATTAAATGGAGTTTTGACGTCTGTATACTGGACGTCATTTAGTGACTGGATAAAATACTGAACACCCCTGCAATATAGTTAATTGTTGTTGAAAATTACTGTGTTATCTTTCAGGGGATAGTGCTGATATGTTAATGGCGATGACCAAGAAGTATGCTGATACATGTGATTTTGGTTTTGGTTTTGTGTCAGATTTTTTATAAGTGACAGGATTGCTTTCTGATAATTTTTATCCACAGGTTGGTGTGTCATTTGGCCTAGATGTTTTCCATACTGAGCGTTTCCAGTGTCGATCTGAGTTCTTACTTTATACCAGTGGAGTGAATCTCAGTTCATCAGATGTGAATACTACATCAGCATCAAGAATTGATTACCTGAAGGTCGTACCTGAAAATGTTCATAACAATTCAATTATGGCTGAAGTTTTGATTGCTGATGCCTTTTCATCTGGTTAGTATTTATTGACAGGTGTTAAATTCTGTTGACATGCTCATCGAGTGGAGTTGTTTTTAAATGCATGAAAACCTTCACTGTCACCTTCATGAAAACAGATATTTTAAAGTACCAATATTTTATTTGTCTTACAGCTAGTTACATATTTTTATTTTGACAAACGGCAGAGAATACAGAAATAGCTGCTCTTTCAGTATTGAATCTGACCGGTATGAATCTGCTCTCCCCCTGTCCTTGATTCCTGAAGTACTGGTATCTTTTGTAGTAGAATTTGAACAAGTACTCTTGACTGTGATATCATTATTTTCATGGTATGTAGAACATTTCCATTTTGCTGGATTCAAATCAGGAATTCCCATTGGATATTTTAAGGTTTGTGTTTGCATGTGCAGTAGATGGTCTTCCGGAACTTTCACCTAGATTGAAAGCTCATGCATGAAAACCAAACCAAACTGAATTGTTGCCACTATGTGTAGGCTCAATGTAGAGACTTGGGGTAGCACTCTTAGAATGATTGGAAACGGTTCCTGATATTGGTTGGAATAACTCTGGGTTAAATTTCTGGGAAGCTTTAGCATTTAGGCTTCGGCGTAAGGTTCTATTAGCACATTCACTGCTAGCGACTCTGTTACATGGGCCTATTTTAGTAGCTAGGACTAAAGTGCTATCTTTTTGCTGTAGCTTAAGTGTTCGAGAAGGTGTGCACGCATAAAGATAGCTAATTTGGAAGTTATCATCAGCTTTGGCCTGGTTTTGTTGCAAAAAATAGCAATCTTCTGCAGTCTATTTGATTGCCCACTTCTACTTGTGTTGGTACATCATGTTATTTACCCTTCTATTGCAGGACCATTTTCTATAACAATCAAATCTGGAAACAGTGAAGGAAGATTTACTGTGAAAGAAAATAGCAGCAGTGCCATTGATGCTGCAACAATCACACCTGTTCAACCTCATTCTATCAATACAACTCTCAACAAAGAAACGATTATACTTTGTCCTAATGCTCGGAACATGACTCCTACCTCTCTACCAGACATTGTAGCTGCATCGCAAGTATTCACAGGAGTTGTGACGTCCTCAATATTGGTAACAGTTGTGGGTTCATTAGACTATGAATCTACACAAGACTACACTCTCTATTTGCTGGTAAACGACACTGGCCAGGATCTATCTGGTGAAGTGATTGTCAAGGTAATCAGTGATCAGTTCGTAATTGTAACACAAAAACAAGCATTTTCCCAGTCGAGCTATGTTTAGGTTGCCTATTTTTTAACATTTAATTTAACCTGGTTTTGTAAACAGTTTTGAAGTAGATATGTATTCATACTCATATCTTTTTCTTCTGCTTTCTTTTTTAGATCTTTGTTACTGATGTGAATGATCACTGTCCAATCCTTGAAGACACTTCATACGACTTCCAGCCTGTACCGGTCATGTCCCAAAATGTGCTGTTTTATGCAAATGTCATTGACTTTGATAGCGGAAATAACTCAAAAATTACATATAGCGTCAGCCCACCGTTGTTGGCAGTGTAAGTGAGTTACGTAATGGTTACAGCACCATTGATTATCGTCGTCCTTGTTTTAGTTTGTGAGCATATGGAAATCTCCTGAGGCAAGTTGACTTTGCTCCCTGTCAGTATTGAAAGATGATAGTCGAACAGTCCTTCAATGATATTAACTTGGAACCCTCAGAAAAAAGATCTTTCTTTTCAAAATTCTGGGTGATATTATGGTCAAGCTTTTGATTAAGTGAAATATTTTTTTATGGTAACCATTTGATTCCTGCAATGTGACTAAAGCGGGTTTTACACAAGAGCAATATATTGGCTGCTAATATGTTGACAAGTATAAACCATGCCCTTTTCTGTGTGCAATCATCGCCTGCCAAGCATTGTAGACATGCAGACGCAGCCTCACCAACACTGCATTTTGCATCAAAATGAATTTGATTTGAAGCCTAAGGTTCTCCAAGGTTCTTTGTTCTCACAGCTATGCTTGTTATCCAATTCAACCAAGAACAAAAGTGGTGGGCGCTGATGTGAGTGCATCATTCATGCCTTCTTATTCTTATCTTGATAAAGGTATCTTGTGGTTAACCTTGGCATGTACTTGGTAATAGATACACAAGATGCTCCAATGTATTAGCATGCAATATAATGCGCTAATGTAGAACCCGCTTAACAATATCGGACAGTTATTCTCTTAAAGCCTGGCCCGCACATGTACAATCACCTGGCTGTACGTGTTGTTCCCTCATACAGGAGTACATTCACTCAGCCCTTTAAATGTTGATTGATTCATCTCAGACTTCCATTTCTTATGTCTATGACTGGAGCGCGGGTGACGTATAAATCTATCAATAGTTAACGTTTGTATGTAAGAAGTGTTGCAACATGGTTTGGTACGCATGTGTAGTGTTAGAAAATGACTTGGACTCCAAAAAACTGATTTTTTTATCCTCTGAATGCGTTTACAAGCATTTATCTAATCACAATCCTGCGTTCGTTTGACGGACCCCAAAACTCAATCTTTATATTGAATTATATAGGCTCCAACTTAAGAGGAAGAAAGATAATAAGTACAACCTATAGCTCTCACTTCTCCGTTCTAGCATTTCCAGCCTGAGCATTTGTAAGAATCAGAATAAAAGTGATTGGACATGTAACCAGTATGACCAGGATAGTGGACAGCAATTATGAAACAATTCTTGGTCTTCCTGATTAGCGATAAATTTTCCTTAATACAGGTGCTTGTGTCTGAGATACAAATTAGTCGAAATCAGAGCGTGTATTTTATTTTTGGCTACATGCTAGGTACCATTTTACTTAGATACGTAGCTATACATTTGCAGTTCACACCGGTCTGAACATAGGCTTTCTTAGATTTATTTTAACCTCATTTTAGCACGGACAAGTGATTTTCTGGCATTCCAGGAACCCAAAGTTTCGAAGTTTTCCCTTCAACCTCAACCATGGTGCAGCCTACGGGTACCACTATACGCACTAGTGAAAACTTAATCTAGTCAGAACATGGACCCCAACAAAAATCCTTTGATAAAAGCCTGTTGGTCGTACTTCCTACTATTTCATCAGATTTGGAAGACCATTTTACTATAGTCGAAATAATGTTCCATTTT
>JAOBRC011065334.1:0-16117 GCA_027575255.1 Scolionema suvaense | reverse complement strand
CTTAGGTAAACATGGCAATAAGTCATAACCTTATATCAACATTGTTTTTGTTATCAACATGTTAGTTCTATGCACTTCCGTTCTGATTCGAAAATCAATTAAGCTTCAAGCATTCATTTCAATCATGCTTTTTTTCTATTGCATAGCTGTTTGGTTTTGAAAGTGACCGGAGTCAGGTTTTTTTTATTTTTCATAAACTTGTGTAAAATTACTTTACATGGATTGTCCTCATTTCATATATGTCGTACAGGTTCCTGTAGTGCAAGACACTTCCTATATATTATGGACCAGGAAACTCTTGTCTGGCTTGAGTGTGGCTATTCTCTGGCCAGAAATGGATCTTTTGACAGTCCCATTATTTCTTTTGTGGATAATTTCGGATACAAGACTTCAGAACAAAGAAAGTGATTGTATAGATCACAATGAAGTCATGCCTGTGATAGCTGTCACTTGTTTGCCTTGAACATGGCTGTTCATGTCATATCCAAAAGTTAACTTATAGGTTATTTTGGTACGAACAGGAGTAGGCATGAACATGGCTGTTTTTGTCACATCCAAAAAGTACAGGTTACTTTGATATGAGCATGAGTAGGCAGGTTTGTTATGTGCATATGTGCATTGTGTTATGACTGTTGTAGTCTATATATGGCCTCAGTGTTCTTGTGGATGGTTTGACTCACTTGAATCACAATTTAGTTTGTGGGACTCTGCAAATTTAACAACTTGTTTGAAAATTTATTAGGATCTATTCATCAGTTTTTGCAACTTGTTTTGTGAAACTTCACAGTGATTCTCATTGTGTTATGGAGTATTTGGTAATGTATGTGAGATTGCTTATTCCTCCTATAGCACAATTTTTGGCCAAAAACTGCCATTTTAGAGCGTTACGACTGTATTTCAAGATCCATTAACTAGTTTCTTGCAATTTTTGGAATGAAACTTAAGAATGGGAGTGGCTGTACGAAGCATATTTCATATCTGTTATGAGCGAAATTTTTTCCCATTTTGTTATTCTTGTGTGAGGTGTGATATAGTAGTTCTAATTACGGGTTGTTAAGAATTCCGCTTGAAATATCAGCAGGAATAAACAAAATATGTTGCCAACTTCTATGGTAAATCAAATCAGGGCTCTGAAATGCTGAGTCACATATCAAACCAAGCAAATTATGAGCTGGAAATTTTGTTTAGGTGCCAGACCTCTGATCTGTCTCAGTTTTCTGTCGTTTTGAGAAAAATCTCATTGGATTTGCTCCCCTCTGCCAAAACTGGGAAATTGCCTGATTCCATGTGCACTGAGTCTCGCTAATGCAAGTTTCTTACAATGGTCATAAGTTATTATAGTTGCAGATGGTGTGTTATGCTTTGGGCATTTGCTTTCACTGGAGACAGGTTTTTTCTGGTAAGAGTGCTCTTGGAAAAGCCTTATATGGTTGCCAGTTACAGGTAATCACTAATGCTATGTCAACCATTTGCTCTCGCAACCAGATGCAACTAAAATCTTTATGATTCCACCATGTCTCTAATCGATGGTGATGACTTAGTGAGAGTAATGGGAATGAATTCTTGGTAATTTGTTGATGAAAGGTAGGTAGGCGGATGCAGAACAGAAGAAAATATGATTCTGGTATGTTTCTATTTGCATTCTGCAAAGCATGTGCTAGTGATACCTTCCCTTTTGATATGTTAATCAATGAAATTTCGTTAATTTTTGTATACCATGTGCTGTGCCATGTTTGTGCTTTGAAGAAACTTATTTTATTTGTGTCTCAGACTGATGTACAGGAATTATGTTGAAGAAATAATTGCCCATCCCGACACAGCTGCTGAAGAGGAAGAGGAGGATATTTCTGTTGATCATGTATGTGTGAGCAAATATATATGAAGCTGCTCCAAGTATAAGTTACAATCATAGATGCCTTTAATCCACACCTTTGCACGAGTTACTAACCACAGGAATTTTGGGAATTTCCAGAGGTTCATATTAAACTGTGTTTCATTTGAACTCTAGGACTCTCAACTAAAGTTGCTGCAATAGAGTCAAGTTGTGTAAACGCTGTAATGCTGAATAAAAAGAAGTATTCATTGCTTAATGTGCCCATATTTTATGTGAGATGACGTCATGCCTATGAGTTTGAATTAGTCAGTATGGCTATTATAATGTTGAAAGCATAAAGGAAATACTTGCTCGAATATTTAGTGTGATAATTGTCAGCCTCTGTTAGATACTTCTACTATGTAATGCTGTTTCTTTTTCTTAAGTGGTTGGAGTATTTTCAAGACTTCAGTTTGTTCTTTCATACAGTTTTACCTATAAAGCAGGAGTTGTCACTGATCAAAAGCAACAGCACTTTAAAGACCTGAGCTACCAGTGTGGTATTGGTAGCTTTTTGGCATCCAAAATAGCACTAGTTTGCGTGAAGTTTAACTGGTACAGGGCCCATGTACGTTTTCATTGCAGACAGACTTCCTACGTGGTGCAATTACAATAAATGCGCTAGTGGGCAGAATTTTGAAGTATTTCTTTCGTGATGCTTCAGGAAAGCTGGCCATGTATTTGAGAGTTCTCCTGCTAGAAGGACTATCCCTGATAGATTTCATGAGATATAAATTTTTGGAGTGCACAGGTCAGAATTGATGGTCTGCTTGCTAGAATTCTTAATCCGAAGCCTTTTGACCGTGCCTGCTGGCATGTGCTCAAATGCCACTGGTATTTAGAAAGACAGCTATTTTTATGCCCCATTTTGCTTGAATGCCACTGGTATTTAGAAAGATAGCTATTTATATGTCTCACTTTTCTCAAATTCCGCTGGCATTTTGGAAGATAGCTATTTTTATGCCCTATATTGCCGAAATGGGGACGGCACGTAGGAAGATAGCTATTTTCATTCCCCATTTTGTTCCAATGCCACTGGCATATAGGAGATAGCTATTTTTATGCCCTATTTTGCTCAAATGTTGATCAACTGTGACAATTTCGTATATGTCTTTTGTACTGAGCTAATCTTGTTAGATTTTAATGCAATGCCTTTTTTAGCCTCTGAGTACGAATCCCGACAGCCAATGGATTACATACTTCAAAGACAATGAGGCTCTTCTTCAAATTGACAGAGATGTCAGGTATGCAATAATTCTCTTAATTCACCTGCATAATTCTGCTTATCATCATGTACATACAGTATGCATCTATTTTCCAATTGACATGCAAAAATCTTGTAGGCTGTGTGTACCTGACGCCAAATTCAAAAAACATTGTGATGTAGTCAAATTGATTAGTGAAAAGATAGCAGTTTCATAGCGGAAGTCAGCATCAGTTTTTATCAGATTGTTTGGATGAACTAAGTGTATATACATTTTTTATAAAGAAGTTTGTTGTAACTTTATTGAAGGGCTCTGTACCACAAGCCCGGGAGCGCACCTCATAAGTTTACTTGCGATCACAGGTCTCTTATGCATATGTTTTCGGACTCCCGCTTTAGCGGAAGAGTCCTATAAAATGAGGACTGTTTGTCCGTCCTTCCGTCCATCACCAAAGCATTTTCCCAGATAACCGCTCTATGAATTTTTCTGAAATGTGTGAAGGTGACAATCCGTAATAATTTTCGAAAAGTGATGGAGCCGGAATTTTGAAAAAAATTTGTTCGGCATGCAGGTGGCAGTTTATGCCCAAAAATGGCGCCATTTTAGGGTTTTTTAAGAATATTTCAAATCTGTTCATTACGTTTTTGTGGTTTTTGGTGTGAAACTACTGGGCAATAGTAGTTATCTTGTGGACCACATGCCATATCTGGGAAAACTCTCATTGGCTTGCAGGTGGCAATTTATACATATCCAAAAAAGGCATTTTTTGTGGTTTTTCCAAAGAAGTCAAAAGCTGATCATCCAATTCTTGTCATTTTTGATGTGAATATTAGGGGCATTTCTACGCATGTTTTGAACTATATTTCATATCTCCTGACTATCTCATTTGGTTTGCGGGTGGCGATTTACGTCCAAAAATGTCCATTTTTAAGGTGTTTTCCATGTGTATCATGAACATTTAATCTGTTATTGTTATTTTTGGTGTGAATATTTGAGGCAACTGTGCGCATGTTATGAACCTTTTTTCATGTCTAGGGACAAACTCGTTTGGCTTGCAGGTGGCAATCTAGGCCAAAAATGATGTTTTTTATGATTTTTTCCAAAATTAGTCGAAAAAGGTTCATCTGATTCTTGTCATTTTTGGTTTAAATATTAGGGGCAACTCTGCGCATATTTATAACTAGGTGCCATGTCTCTTGAAAGTTGCATTTGGCTTGCGGGTGGCAACTTACGTCTAAAAATGGCAATTTTCTGGGGTTTTTCCACGTATGTCGTAAACGGTTCATCTTTTTATTGTTATTTTTGGTGTAAGTATTTGAGACAACTATATGCATATTATGACCTTTTTGCCATGTCTGCGGACAATCTCGTTTGGCTTGCAGGTTGCAATTTACGTCCAGAAATGGCTTTTTCATGGTTTTTATCCAAAGGTGTCGAAAAGTGTTCATCCCATTCTTGTCATTTTTGGTTTGAATATATGGGGAAACTCTGTGCATGTTTTGAACCATATATCATGTCTCCTGACCATCTGGTTTGGCTTGCAGGTGGCAATTTACGTCCAAAAATGGCTCTTTTTAGGGGTTTTTTCTATGTGTGTCGTGAACGGTTATAGTGTTTGCTGTTTTTGGTGTGAATATTTCAGGCAACTGTGCACATGTAATAAACTATTAGCATGCGAGTGGCTTTTTCATAATGTTTCAAGAACAATTCATCACATTTTTGTGATTTGCGGTGCAAGTCTTATGGCTAACATACTATTCTCTTCTTGGATCTGATGCAGAGATTCTCAATTAAGTTACTTGATTTTTCTGATACGAATCCAATGTGAATGGTTCTTGGCGAAATATGGTTGATCGCTGACGGTTGCTGACTTTAACTTAGGTTGATATACTTCGGAGCTACTGGTTTGTCTTCTGTAAGCTAATTTAAATTCTGTCAAATCAGATATCACCTGGCACATAGACATATATTTTGATCTTCAGTTATTGTTATACCTCTATACGAAGGTTGGGGATCTGTTGGGGAGTGGAGTTCACTCATATCACAAAATTTTAAATAGGTAATTCTTATATACTTTTTTTTGTAGGAGGTTATGCCCAGACCTTTCATTTTTTCAAAACCCAACACAATACACAATACAGCACATTCTGAGTAAGTATGACTGCAGTTATTTTACTTTTGTTCTTTTTTTGTGTTTCAGTAGTTATGACCGCTACAATCTTCTGTACTCCTCAGGGAAACAGTCATAGACCAGATGTTCATTGATCAGATTTTTGCTGTAGATGACTAGTAAAATTCTCTGCACAATTTTTTATACTCATTGATGATTGATATTAGCAATCATATCTAACCTTTACTGGAACGATGGGTATATCAAGCATATCACCTTTGTTGCCTTCTCTACAACTGTAATCACTCACTGTAAACCATCACTATCAGAAATATGTATTACGGGATATGCTATGTTTTTGTTGTGTTCATGCTAGTTGGGTGCCTATCGAAGTAGTTGAGTTGCAATTGAAGCAAGTATGTTTAGTATCACAGGGCCTATTTTAGCTTTCATTTGTATGTGATTATCGCATGTAATGCCCTCAGAAATCAGTTGAAATTATGTCCTTTACATAGTCCCCCCCCCCCCCATGGTGACATGTTTTTGAAAAATTCCAGAAAAGGGAGAAAAAAATTAGAGGGGGGTTTACCAAATTTTAGTAGTAGCTGTAGGATTTGGGCTTAAAATATCTATGAAACATCATTTTCAACCATTCGTTCCAAACTCTGCACTGAGATTTGACTAATTTTTCTTATGGTGTGTGTGATTTTAATGCACTGAAATAGTATTTTATGACTTTGTTCCATAGTTAGGTGCTCTATTTATATCAGTATATTGCTGTTAAAAGGAAACTGACTTATCAACTTTAGGATTTTCGGCTCATATACATTCGATTTTGCATGATCGGTCCTAAGTTACGGTTTTTGAGAAAGGGGAGGGGGGAAACAGGGGTGGTTTGAATTTTAGAGGGGGGTTAGGACCTTGATAGAAACTATGTTTTATGCCTTCTTCGAAATGCTGCACTGTATGTGCAAATTTTTGTCCTATTAGGCTTCAATATTGTCCCTTTATGGCAGCATCCACGTGCTGCCTAACTGCCCTACAATATGCCTTGCATCAGTTTGTTTGTTTCAGGGGCCTATTACATAATTTCATTGTGCTCACTCCCCCCACAATTGTCAATACATTTCGGGAGGCTGACTTCTATGTACTATTTCAATTCCAGTGGAGTATTTTTGCTGATGCTTTGCAATGAATATCATGACACTAGGGAGAAATGATCTGTTGGATATGTTCATGCCAGTCTTAGGCTCTTAGCGATTTTCATTGCCGTTTTTTAGTTCGGTTTTGAAGCTCTGCCATTGAATGTGCATCAAGAAGCCCTTGTAGAACTGTTGTTGAAGAAAAGGCATTATTCCTGATCACTCGCAGCATGATCACCCAGGCAGTTTTCTTACCACACGCCTCTTGCATGTTTTAATGCACAGTATTACAAAGATTGTGTCTTTTCTACCATTTGCTGTTGGGATGCTGGGTTTCTGGTGCAACAGTGCTGACTGCGCTTTGATCTTTTTTTATTATATCTTCAGAAACTGACAAACCTTTTGAAACGTTGACAACCAGAGTTGAACGAGCCATGTTGGAATACTCTGAGATTGGCACATCAAGGGGAGGATTACGAAATGTAAGTGCCTGCATTATGTATGCATAGGCCATTCTGTAGATTATGAAAGGTAAGTCTCTGCATTATCTGTGCATAATAGGCTGTTCCACAGAACAGTCTCAACAAAACTCTTCGCTTCCAGAACTGCAAAGAATAACTGTTTATGCCTGATTTACCTAGTCTTCCTTGATAAACTTGAACAGAAAACAATTTTCTCTCTTTTTCGTACAGTGGAAGTTGAAGCTGTCCCATGTGCCAAGTTTATGGAAGTCTAACCTCGAAAAAATTAGTATGATTCAAATGATTTAAATGATACTTCAGTAGCCGGGAGACTTATCTGACGGGGGGAAGGGGGCTTCCCCCCTACCCTCCTGCCATATATCGCAGAGAAACATTTTGGGGAAACCATTTCGCAAACCAAGCTTTATTTTATTCTGACCGAGTTTGACACATTTTGGGTCAAGGGGTCACGCAATTTGAGCAAATTTCCAACTATGGGTAGAAAATTCCCGAAAATTGAAAACTCA
Organism: Scolionema suvaense; assembly: GCA_027575255.1. Classification (NCBI taxonomy): domain Eukaryota; kingdom Metazoa; phylum Cnidaria; class Hydrozoa; order Limnomedusae; family Olindiidae; genus Scolionema; species Scolionema suvaense. The sequence continues at coordinate 8,799 of JAOBRC011065334.1, read as the reverse complement.
AAAAAAATCCAAATTTTACCTGTGGAATATTGTTTTAATGCTTAAAGTTCAATGTAAAACATTAAAACGAACTCAATAAAACAAATTTCATCAAATTTCACCCAATTTTGGGGTCTTTATAGGCAAAAATGTGATTTTTTGGGCAAAGTCCAGTAAATCATGGGCTGCTTTACACATGGTTACTTATGAGGTCATATCTCAAGGAGCCTGGGGTGAGAAACAGTTTGACCTACTTTTCCGAAGTCTTTTGCGGCAAAGGGAACTCACTACCAAGTTTTAACTTCATAAGTACTGTAGAACAGAAAATAGGATCCCCCGCGTTTTTGAAGCTCAAAAAAGGCCGCGTCAGATAGGGTTAGCTAACTTGCAGGAACTAGGAATTAAAAATATAACAAAGAACTGACAGCTCTGCAAGTAAATGATGGCTAATTATTGTAGGAAATACACTATACAAGTTTGGCATAGGAGTAAGCTGCCATGTTCAAGACTTAGTCTCCTAGCTGTGGTTTTGCAGGCATTCTGTATTTTGACTAGAAGGTTGCACCTTCAATTTAAAGTCTGATTGCTTTACTACTGTAAATATGACACGATCATTAGTTGAAATATATTGATAAATTGATGCTTGGATATGCTTCTGCTGCTTTATGCTTGCTTTGATGTTGTGCTTTCAGGTTGCTTCCAGGAAATACAGAAACGAGGAATATAAAGTCCTTCCATCTGGCCAGGAGGCACATTGGGAAGTTCGTAGATGCTCCTACTTATCTTTCTTAGTCTTTTTGTAAATTGTTTGAAGGTGGATATTTATTGCCTTGTTGGAGACTTCTGGGCGGTACTTTATGCTCTCCCGAATTTTCTCTGTCCATTTTTCATCTTATTGTTGTGAAAGTTGTCCAGGTAGGAAAAATCTTGGTGATTAGAAATCAATGGTTGGTATTCTTCTTGTCTGGCACATGAGTACTCTCATGAGTGGTGTTTACACAAGTCGATATGTTGTGTACCAATAGCTGCTTTGACCTTATGAAGTTTCACTGTTTGGCAGCTCCCATCATTTTCATGTGGTAAATGCGTTGCATTTGAACATGTTAACACAACCACGGTTACTGATTAGACCTTCAAGAACTCATTTCAGCAGTTATGTAGTGTTTGACATTTCATGAGTAAGGGTAACACCATTTATTTGCTACTGTTGTGCTACTGTGTAAGACACAATATTCTAGTTACCTTTTTGCTGATGATATTTTATTAGTGGTGATCGTTTGTCATCCTTTAGAATTTGGAGTTCTATTTGTGTGGCACCATACTTGATTTAATGCACTGTCTGTTGTTGTTGTTTTTTTTGCATGTATGCATGCTTCACACACATACATAACCTGTTTCATTCATGTTCAAGGCTTTATTTCACGTTGGTGTCAAATTCTTATGTATTCCAAGAAAGATATGGATTGATCATTATATATCCATACTGAGATTTTCCCCTATGTTATCTTCGCTTATGAAACACGTCTCATGTTGTTTGTGAACCTGTTTTCTAATCACTTAAGCTGTGAATCTATGATTTTGAAATTAGCAAACTTGGTCATTGATCTGCGGTTCATGCTACAATATGTATTCCTCAGTTGGTATATCAGTTTGCATTGAATTCGTACATACCACTATGTTACAGATTATTTTGAAGCGATGATGAGGCTATGTACCAGTTGGCATTATAAATTACCAAACAGACATGCCGAGATCGAAGCTTGGTTTGTGGAGGAGCCTGCTCTTTTTAAATTGCATTGTCGTCAATGTTTGAATATGGTGAAAATTGGCTGGTTTTTTTACCCATTGTTGTGCCCCTAAGTTTACAAGTAAAATCACGTCTGGGCATACCGCAACTGTCACACAAAATTAGAACATCCTTTTCTTCACCTAAATAAAGTGTTTTCGATGATGTTATCCATTGTGGCGTGTGATGTCATCACAAGTGAGTCGCTTTTTGCCAAACACTCTTTTTGAGTCATCTAAAGCAATGAGCATACCTAAGTAATGCGATTTGACAATGCACATGACAAGAAAATATTGCTTACTGTTAAAAATGGTGGAGTTTCCTTACAGTAGTGTGTCATCATATCTTTATTCAGTAAATTATTCTTACTCTGCTGCAGGTTGTAGAACGTATGTTATTTATCTATGCAAAGCTCAACCCTGGTCTTGGATATGTGCAGGTTGGTTTATGTAGGTTTTTCCTTGATAAATTATGTCTGATAAATTATTTACTGTCAGAGTCTACAAGCATCATACTGAAATCAAATTTTGGTTGAGGTCTTCCTATTTTATGGAAACAAATTTCTATCGTCTACTGATAGTCGGTTTATTACACAACCTCCCACTGTCTTATTATGTCCTTCCGGGTTCTGCCTGGAGAACTTTCAGTGCCAGGTCTCCAAATTGGTATTTAGAATGTCAAATTTTGAGTGCAAAAGTGGGTCTGGGGGGCGTACTTACAGTACATAACATTTAATTATGTCAAGTGCTGGGTGATACTGTCCAATGAATGATACATTCAATCATTGCCAGGCCGGCCAGGCCATGGCTTATTGTCTATCCGGTGTGTATGCGATTCGGAGGATAGTGTATTTCTGTATGGGGCTCGACGAAAAATGTCGATTTCTAAAGTATGATTCTGATTGGTGCGCTTTATGTGATCTCTCTGAGACTACTTAAACATGTATTGTTTTTTATCGACTACGCACTGTGTCTGTTGTTGTGTGCACCTGGCTTGTTTTGAACGCATTCGTCGTTGAGTCGTTGGCATCTTGGCAACAGTAATTGTATTTGCTCACTCTGTTCACCTACGTTCGTATCCATGAATGTTTGCATTCCAGAAATATTGAGCTGTAAGGTCAACACATATTTTCAGTGCATCCGATGTCGTGGAAAAGTTGTGCCGCAACCAGGAGCAAAGATATTCGTTTACTCTGTTTGCAAACGCTCCATGAAAGTCAACAAGAAGCAAAGCTGTTGCCTTGAAGATTCGCGCTTTTGCAAGCTCTAGCACTGCGATGAAAGTTTTTCACGAGTTGGTACAAAATGTTGAGTACTAAACAATGTGGACGCTTAAATGCTGAACATTAAAAAGAAATATGCAAAATTTTCTTGTCGAAACATTTCACATGTGAACAAAAGCAAAACTTACGGATTCAAAAAACAAATATTTCTAACATATTTACAACCGAAATTTTCAGCATTTAATGTAATTCTTTTTTAGACATGTTTGTACTTCTTACCAGCTCTACTGAGATAGAAGTTGCTGTAAAATCTGTCAATTTTGCAGGAGTACAGAACAAGGGAAGAAAAATCTTAATTCATTAAAGAAGGACATTTTCCTGGAATTCATGGTTTTGGATCATTTCCAAGAAATTAAATACTTTTCTGTACCTGCCAAAATGCCATCAATCTAAAAAAATTGATTCCCGCAAATTCCGTCTATTCCTCTAAGCTGCGAAGATAACTTCCTCAAACAAAATTAAAGGTCAGCAGTTATATTTGTTCGTACGTACAGTAAAAACAATATTTTTCGTTCGCAGGAGGTACGTCCAAGGAGCTTTAAATAATGATTTAAACCTCCTTGGTATGTCTGAGTAATTTCACAAACGTTATTGAAAAACATTTAATCTTTGACAGCAAAAATTGTTTTCAGCAAAATTTCGAACGAATTTAACGGCAAAAGTTAATTTCCACAAACTTATTTGATGCTGAAATAATTCATGTAACAAATGTTTTCTTACAGAAGTTTTGCCCTGGATGCAAAGATTTGCTACCCTAAGAGAATAATTATCAGAGGCATCAGTCTTCCCAAGATCGTAAATGAGCAGATTGCAATTACTATATTCACACAAACAGTCGACACAGCATACTGTTCCACCTATTTATTCAAGTGTTCAGCCTTCAATTTTGAAAGCCTATAGAATGGGCTCATTTGTATCATAAAGGTCCTGCAGAGCTTGTCAAGATTTGTCGCATGCCACTAATAAATCCCGCTGGCTGAAAACACCGCGTCTTGCAACAATGTATTTATTGAAAACATAAATCCATATTGTCTTAGTGGTAAACTGATTGGCTCCTTTTGGGCACGTGCTCAAGTTTTAGAAACTGAATAGGACAAATTCCATCGTAACTCATGACTGACCCGCTTGGTGCAAATCAATGAATGCGAGCAAGCAAACCCTTTCACTTATCATCTGGAAATAGATCATAAAAAGTGAAGTGAAGTAAAGTGTTCTCTCGACTTTTGGATGAAGATATTATGTGAATGAATTGTATAAATTATTTTTACTTGTTTCAACATTTGTCGAAGATTGCAGATGCGCAAAACGATAGATAAAAAAATTATGAAATTTTCAGTGTGCGGCCTGGCATATTGCGAAAGCTAAACCTAGTAACATACTATGTCGCAATGTACCGTTGGTTTAGTGCAGTATTGTGTTTTATACAGTATTAATTATACATGCAGTCCTTTTTGTGTCAATCCTGTAAATTGCTTGTGGACAGAATTAAAAATTTCATATTACTGGCGTGCCACTAGCACAAAGCCAGGTAAAGATCAGAGGAGGCTATATTTCGACTATGAGAGCTGAGCCCAAGCAGCCTACAGAGGCCTCAGGTGGTGGCATATGTACGCAAAACTCCCGGGGCAGACTACCAAAAGAAATACTAGCGAATAGCTTCAGGGGGCTGTCTCCAATACGATTGATTCAAAATACTTTATTGAATTTTTACTGCTGGAAACATGTCGTATACCTTGCCAGCACTCTGATTACGAAATATTTCTGTTCTAAATGATAGCCTCTCAATCAATTAGAATCCTGCTCAAATCATTAAATCCGCAGAAGAATTTGATAGTGCGGATAATTTCATGTATTTCGTTGTAGCATAAAAATGAAGCCAATTGACTACTTATCTCGGAAATATTTTTGAGAAGCCTACCGGTGACGGTTCCTTTAAGGCAAAGATCTTCAGAACACTTGTCTGTAAGGCCCTGTTACACTTTTTTACCCCCCTCACCTGCTCAGTTGCTGAGCAGCATTAGTGGACTGTAATGAGATCATCAGTCATTTAGGTCACACAATTAGTCGTGTAAAGAGCCATATAGATGGTCGGGGTATGAAAGTTTAATATTGCTGGTAGATTGAGAATGGTTAAGTCTTGTGGAATCATCTGGAGGGGCAAGTGTTGCATTATCCTACAATCTAATAACAAGTAGTTTAATTAACATAGATGATGTTCGTCGTTCCTAATCACACAAGTTTGTTATTGTACCAGTGAATGCAGTTCATAACTAATTGTGCTACTTTAAAAAGGTATTCATATGCAGTTGAAGGGCATTGAATCATAATTCTCGTGCAGAATGAAATTTTGCCCTCTGAAAATAATAATTATCTGTCTGTACCTGTATGCCATATCGTTTTTGGAGATGCAAGTTCTAGAAATATAGATAAGAAATAGATAAGAAATTGCAATAAGAAGTTATACTTGCTCAGAAAACGAGCGCTTTGTTAGTATAGATGCAAAGTCAATAGAATCCCATCTTAGCCTTTGTATGGGAGTGTATTCTCAAACGAAACCAAGTTTGCCTCGCATGTAAACAAAGAGATCATTTTACCTCAAGCATTGGCGAATCATGCAAGATTAAATATCTAAAGGCTCTTTTTCATGTGCGATTTTTGGGTGCACTTTCTATATTTTTGATATCCAAAGAAGATACTTCTTGCTTTGCTTCCCTGGTTTTTCCGCTCGCGCTCTTACAACAGGCTTGGATTTATAGAGATTTTTGACACTTCACACTTTTGAATCTTTGTCATCAGTGAAATATAGCTTAAATACATCCTCTGACGTATGTGACAGTATTAATATTGCAGTAGAAAAATCAAATTTATAAGTCATTTACAATGTTGGCAATGGCCTTGTGTTAATGCAGGAAGCTAGTCCATCAGTGTTATAAAAACTGCATTGCTTCACTTTCTTCTGTAAACCTTGGTGGAATATATACCATTGTGGTATTCAATTCTTATATGATCAGGGTATGAATGAGATCATTGGACCATTATACTACGTTTTCGCATCTGATCCAGACAAGGCTTGGCAAGGTATGTTTTGAGACCTATCATCTATGTCATCTATGATTATGTTGCTGTTGATTAGTCTTCCGTTTTCTGGTTATCACCTCACTCATTGTTTTTTAGTGATAGAAATATATTTCTCGCTTTCCTTTGTTATGTCTTAGCGCTCCTCATTCTGCTATGATTGTACGTTCTGTACAAGGACATTGCTTTCATGTTTTCTGGCATCAGATTTGTGAGGCTTTCATGATTTGTTTAGATTTGTTTGTGTATTTTTTAAATGAAAATGCAAAGTTAAGTTTCCGTTCTTGTCTGCCATGAAATAGAATAACTGCCTTATGATAACTTTATGAAGTGTTTGATTCATTTCAAGGGAATGAGTTTACCAGATGTATGGAAGCTTTTTGTTTTCCTCAAACAGTTTGAGAAAACTAATGATTTCTTAATGACCTATTGTTTTGTGCATGATTTTACTGGTCCATTTGCAGCCATTTATCCAAGCACTTTGAGCTTCCTCCGTTTGTCATAGTTTTTATCATTTTTTGAGACAACCAATTCAAGCTTTACCAAGTGGGGTCCAGGTAAAGCCCTACAAACTGAAGCTTATTGTATTTTTCAAGGTTTTTAAACCTTCAACTGGAGGGATCTCCAGTTGAAAAGGTAATACAACTCTAGGGACAGTACTTGTCAGCAAAGTGCCTAAACTGCTGGTAATGATGACGAACCTAACAAAACACCTGCATGTAATGAGTGACAACACGAGAAGCGATGAATTGAACAAGGAGTTATACACTGCCAAGAGGCCTAGCGCTGCAATGACCTCTTTGCTTTAATAGGAATAGCTCAACCAATGGAAAGCTCACACAGAGAACCCACTAAAATGCAGTGCAAGAAGAGTGTACCACACTAGAAATGTTTTCATTGATAGATTTGTCCAGTACGTAAATACTTTCTTTGCACCATTCATTAAAGTCGGATTGAGTTTCAAAATTCAATTCAAGATCGAATTTCTACCACTGTTTTCCGGTGGTAGAAAAGTGCTTAGATAAATGCCTGATAGGGAGCAATTTTTTTGCGTTGAGGAAATTTCTTTTGTGAGAGAAGAGGTTTCGTTTTCATTTGTAAATCATTGCTACAAAGCGCATCCCTGAAGTTGAAGCTCACTGCATTATATTTGTGTCCTGACATTATTCGTATCCACTCATCTTGCTCATAATTGTTTCAATATTTCATCATTAATCCTCCTCACATATCCGCAAATGAAGTACAATTGGCACACTAAGCAACAAGACATGCAATGTTGTGCTTACAGTGTTAGCAGAGCTTAAACAAATCATTTTAAACCCATTGTACATGATGTCCAACAGTTTTGCTTTTTTTCATCCGACTGTAGATGATATAACTTTGGCCTGTTTCTGTGTTGTGTTCTATAGTATGCAACAGCAGAAGCGTCTTCTACATCACAGCGTTTGAGAGCCATGCACAGTTGCCATACTCACAATTAAAGAGTGTCCAGTTTGATCCTTTCTCTGTAGTTGTGTATTGGGCCATCAAACCGGCAAAATGAACTGTTGCCCTTTAATCATACAGCAATTACCATTGCAGCTTGCTGTCCTGTGTTTGTTGTTGCTCCTGCACTAAGTAATGAAAGACATGAGGCCAGTCTGGGGTGGGTTGAGACCAAAGTAGACTTAGAAATACCTGCAGGAATTTTGTGTTCCCTCAAAAATTTTATGCTCCCTGTTTTGTCTATGTGAACATACTACTCAAACCACTTCCTTTCATATGTTGCTCCAGACACGTAACCAACTAAACAGAGCCCTAAAGATTCAGGCAGGTATTAATTGGTTATTTCAATATCTGACTGGGCTGGCATGTAACCCATGGATTTCTATGGAACGCCATGACTGCCTTATAAGCGCTGACATAATTGGGTTCTGTGCATGCGTTCCTTTTCTGGGTTCAAATAGTATTTTTTTGCCCGCAATTTCCTTTGCCATGAGTGAATAGCCTTTCTATTCGGCACAAGATTTTTTTTGGGTGAGTAGCGTTATTGTTATGCTCACTAGTATTATATTTCTGTTTTGTGAACTTCACTTTCCTTCTTCTGAAAGTGCTGTTCGTTTGTGTTAACTGATCTTTCCGTTCTGTGCTAACGCTTTTACGTTGTGTGCTGCGACCATTCCGTTGTGTGCAATCATCGTTATGTGCACAAGCATTACGCGCAAGTGTCATGCGATCCCATGATGCTTTGTGTCGTTATGATGGCGTGTTCGCCAATTGTTTGCTTGTGTGGAGTTTTCGTTATGAGCACAAGCATTATGTGCAAGTCAGGCATTGTGGGATTCCACCTGCATGGGGATTCCCTTTTGGCAACTGTCTCTACCCCGTGAACAGGAAGATTCGAATGTCACGCCAGCGAATGTCACGCCAGAGAATGGAATTAAAAGGTAATCCACGGAAACGAAAACGGAAACTATGAATTGTTGGTTTAACTTAGCAGAATAGGTATTTCTACTGCTAGGAAGAAAACATGATGTAAATAAATGATTTGCAACCAACCAGCAGTACTGTAACGTCAAGAATTTCGTAGCACTGCTGCTGTCTGCTGTCTGCTGTCTGCTGCAGACATTTGCTGTTATTCTTGTCGTTGCTATTCCGAAGCTCCCTGCATTGAAAAGACGGGGGTAGCGATGGTAGA
>JAOBRC011064223.1:0-13061 GCA_027575255.1 Scolionema suvaense | reverse complement strand
TGGTGTGAGACTTATGATGGTCCTTAAATGTAACTGTTGATACACCTCATTTAGAATGATAAACAGATGGTGTGAGACTTATGATGGTGCTTAGTGTAACTGTTGATACACCTCATTTAGAATGATAAACGGATGGTGTGAGACTTATGATGGTGCTTAAATGTAACTGTTGATACACCTCATTTAGAATGATAAACGGATGGTGTGAGACTTATGATGGTACTTAAATGTAACTGTCAATACACCTCATTTAGAATGATAAGCAGATGGTTTGAAACTTATGATGGTCCTTAAATGTAACTGTCGATACACCTCATTTAGAATGATAAACGGATGGTGTGAGACTTATGATGGTGCTTAGTGTAACTGTTGATACACCTCATTTAGAATGATAAACGGATGGTGTGAGACTTATGATGGTGCTTAATGTAACTGTCGATACACCTCATTTAGAATGATAAGCGGATGGTGTGAGACTTATGATGGTGCTTAGTGTAACTGTCGATACACCTCATTTAGAATGATAAACAGATGGTGTGAGACTTATGATGGTGCTTAATGTAACTGTCGATACACCTCATTTAGAATGATAAACGGATGGTGTGAGACTTATGATGGTGCTTAATGTAACTGTCGATACACGTCATTTAGAATACATGCCTCTTATTTTATGTTGCAGATCACTGGAAGAAGATCCGGCCAATTCTTGCAAATGATTACAGCTTTCTGTTGATACTTGGTGTTATGATGGCGGTTATTAGTTTTGGCTTAGACTATGTAATAGAGAAATGTCAAATTGGTAAGTTGCATGTGCATAAGGTAATGCTCTATGATATGTAGTCTGTGGAATTGTCTGTGGAGCACATATCTAGCATTATCCTTGAAGCAATACAACGGTCAAAAATGAAATTGACACAGTTGAAAGTCCTTTCAAATTCAGGAACTTTAGTCTTTATTTCATGTGAAAAGCTGCTCTTGTTCCTGAGATACAGGTGTTTAAAGTTTGCCAAGTTTCCACAATCTCTCTTAGGCACAGTAATTTTGCATGGCATAGGTTATAACCAATGAAATGAGTGAATATTTGTGATTGCATTGAACCTGATATAAGGACAGCTGAACACGCTTGATTACACTGCTTTTGTTTGACCATGGACATGTTGAATACACCATCTCTAGAATTCTTTGTTGGCTACTATGGCCAGCAGTGTCCCTAGTGATGGTCATAAGTGATGTCATAGCTTAATGTGAATCAAGCAGCGAAGGGTGCATAAATTATCAAAATTTTGAAGCTAGAATTAAGGATAACCGCTGAAGCTTTTCACCTTAAATAAAAAGCAAACTTCGTTATTTTCTATATTCTATCCATGAGCCGAATATCATTTTTGACCATTGTATTGCTTTAATATTTTACCCTGTTAGCAGAATCCCATATTTTCTGAAGCAGTTTTAGCAGGTATAGAGGTCACAAATCTGCATTTCAGTGCATGTGGAGCATACGTGCTATTCTTTGAACTATGCTAGGTACTGCCTCTTGTTAACTAATCCCTACGTTTGTAGCTAGTGGTTGCAGGCCATAACCACATGCGTTGCCCATGCATACTGTAACATCCGTCCTCGCGATATTTGGTTAATGCACGAAATCCTGGTATGGGTACCAGACTGAGGAAGTTCGGTGGTGCGGAGTGTTATTTTCGTGTCACAGAAGCTAGTTTCTGGTCTCCTGAGTAGTACCTCCCAATGAAAAGGGTACTGATGAGAGTTTAAGTTCCATGGTTGCTGATTCGTTCCTTAGGCGTCATTGTCGAGTCTTGCGTTCAGCCCTAGAAAATCACACAAATTGATGGCAGCATGATAGTGGCGACCATAGGCGGCCGCAGGCCGGAAAATTTTTCGACTTTTGCCGACCTAGAAGGCAATTTGGGGTGGGCAATACGGTACTGAAAACACCCGCGGCTCGGCAAACCTTCATCAAGAATGAGCATTTTAAATCAGGGAGTTGTGTTCTTCATTATGACTTAGCATGGAAGTGGCTCTTTCGGGCTCATAAATATGAATCTTTTTCCTATCAGAGATGCTCATTAGAACTGAAGACTGTTAGGTAATGATTACATACAGCAGGCTTCTCCGGGAAAATTCTTCAATTTGTGTTGTTTATCGCGCATGAAACTAGCGCCAGGGCTGCAGTGGCCGTGCAACCAAAATTTTCCTTCCTGCAAGAGGGACAGTTTACGTCCTGGGACCCCAAACCAGGCATGCACATGTAGCGGTCTTCTCCGGCGTAGCTCCTCCGTCATAGCCATCACTCTGGCCCCATTATGAAATTTCCAAATAAGGCGTTTTGATTCACTTTTACTTGTGAAAGATTTTCAAATGTGCTTCAAATGGCAACTGCAATACTCGATGACTTGGTCTTCCCAAAGACCCACTACACAGTGCAAGTCACTAGCAGTGCCAGTCGGTCTTCAGAAATTCATATGCTACAATCATGGACAAAAGGTTTTGAGATTTTCTAGTTTCCTACCCAGATGGTGGTCTTTTTACTTTAGGCTGAGAAAATGTTAGTATTGGTATAGTGTGTGAATGACATTTGCATCCTATTCATAACTTTGCATACGGTATAGTAGTACTTTGCTGGACTCCCTTGTCTTCTCCACACGCGTCCCCCTCCCCCCTCCCTCCAAGACAATGTTGGGTCTCAAATTTTGCTTATCGGTATTTGACGCGATGGACAGCACAAAAAAACGTACTGAAATCAACATTGAACTTGGGGGGAGGGGGGCGTGGGCTTCCTATCAGCTTTGTCTCAATACTTTTGTCCATGATTGTAGCTTTAGATGCCTTATGTAAGCCAACGTGAACACATGCGATCGCCCACGTCTCAGGGAGAAGCCTGATACAGGAAGTTTTTGGCCTCCGTATCTCTACGGTATCTCTACTCAGTCCAATGCATGTATTTATCTTGCTAAAGTTGGCTAGTTTTGCACGAACCATGTGCTGCACTGACTGTATTGCAAATCTTTATGGTATGTTCTCTCCGAAAATGATATACATTCCACGGGTTTTCGAGGATTGCTCAGCTAATTTTCACATTTTAGCGACCCTTTGATGATACATCAGCAGAACTTTTCACGTCGATATTTTAGCGATTCTTTGATGAATTTTCATGACATTTCAACACTTCTTCCATGAATTGTCACAATATTTGAGCAGTCCATCAATGAATTTTCACGATATTTTAGATATCCTTCAATGAATTTTCATGATATTTTAGCGGTCCTTCAATGAATTTTCATGATATTTTAGCGATCTTTCCATGAATTTTTACGATATTTTAGCAATCCTTCAATGAATTTTCGTGATATTTAGCGATCTTTTCATGAATTTTTACGATACTTTAGCGATACTTTAGCGGTTCTTCAATGAATTTTCATGACATTTTAACTATCCCTCCATAAATTTGATAATCTAAGCAAGCTGTTTGTGTATTTTGCGGTATTTTAGCGATCCTTCTGCATAATTTCATGATAAATTTTAGCGATCTGTTCATGAATTTTTATGAGACAGTATAATGTTTGCGATTGTTATGTGAACATTCATGATCATGAGTTTTCATGGTCATGTGATAAAATCTTTTTGTTGCTTTTTCTAACTTTTTTCACTAATCGGGGAAGAAACCAGGTGTTATAAATACAAGAAGATATGGCGTCAAGATTGAATGCGGATACCCAATTATTTAAGATTGTTTGAAAGAGAGATAATTTGCATTGATCTCCGCTCACCAGACCGTTGAAATAAGCTATTTCATTTGCATAGTCGCTTCTATCGGATCGGAGGAATTTAAGAAAAAATATGCCAAGAAAATAGAACACTCAGGACGGCAGAGTAATGCCGCTCTTTCGATGACTGAGGACAGCTTTTAGGCCGGCAGTGCCGAATGCCGACCTGAATTTTGAGGGCTGTGCATTGTAGTTTTTGTAGACTGCTCTGTTTATCAAATTCCCCCATCTGGTGAAGTGCATGCATTTCTATGTCAACCTGAGATCTACTATACCTGTAGCAGGATAACTAGTTCTGATCGGTCATGTCAGTGATATAGTTAAAACACCGTTTTTCCTATTTATTCGAGAAATGGATAGCAGTTAATTTAGTGTAAGTTTTCTCACTCTGTTTAGTGTCTCTGCAAGAGTGCCTGCTTTTACTTCTACACTTAAACGTTTGAGCTAAGTTAGGTAGAAGACAAGTTTGTTAGTTTTGCTGCTTGCACTTACCAAGTTTCATGAACGGCTTGTTGAGCATCAATTTTTGTCTTGCTTTCTTCTAGCTCAAATCAAACTGTATCAGTTGGTTAGTGTCACTGTCTTTCTGCAGTATCTGTTCTGGGTTGGATTTCCACTTGTACTTATCACATTCAGTGTTGGTTTTGTCCATCTTGTGTCACCACATGCTATCGGTAAGTAGAAAAATTAGTAAATTGTAAGTTCTTTTCCTGTCCTTCTTTATGAGGGATAGTTCATTTGCCTGTTTGGCTGGTTACAGGTTTTCATTTACAGGCCTTCAAATAGCCGTCGGTCATCGGTCAATGAGCGATAAATTTAGGCCTATGTCCGATGAAAGACATATTGACTGAGGAAATTCTGAAGTCAAACTTGACAGGGCCGAACTGCATGAGGCGAGCAACTATGTCAATGACAATGCTTTTCATTTCTAGCATCTTTTATCATTAAGGTCTGTTGATTTTTAAGTTAAGTAATTAACTCAGCACAGAGAAAGCAGTTCTGACTCCTTTGTAAATGTGATTAGGTTATGATGAAATGCTTTAATCCGTGGAGTGACCGACTGGAAAACTTTATGACCGACAGAATGAGCGTTACCGTCGGTCATATGATCGGCGTTGCCAAAAAAATTATCTGAAGGCCTGCATTTATTTTTATTTTTAGTGTGGCCGGTATTTCTGTCTGAACATCCACAGTGGCATAGTACCCTGCATAGTGTTCTCACTCACTCTCTGCTTGTGTAGCGTTTCTCACAACCGGTCTCATCTACTGAGTGTGTTGGCCCCCCCTATTAGAATACACGATGCTCCTTGTTGAATGTTCAGAGAATGGTTTGGTATGCATATGCTGTGTTAAGTTACGTTTTGCTCTACCAAATTCTGATATTCTCTAGCCCCTCAATGAATTGCACACCTAGCGTCGCGTCTTTCATATCATGATAGCATGTTGAAAACCATGTCATGTTGTCTTTATAGGTTCTGGAATACCAGAGATGAAAGTCATCCTCCGTGGCACAATACTCCGGAGGTACTTATCCTTTCAAACATTTGTGGCAAAAACGGTGAGTAGCATATATTTTCGTGGTCTTTTATGTGAAGTTCATTTTATGTGACCTGGTAATAAAGTTCATATAGTTTGTCTACATGAATTCTTATTGGGTTGTGTACGTTGGTGTAGTGGGAAGAAATGCATTATTTATGTTCGTAACTTGCAGTAATGATTATGGTGCGTACAATCAGCAACACTTCTGCGTTTTCTATTGTAGATTGGACGAAACTTCCGCGTTTTCTATTGTAGATTAGACAAAACTTCCATGTTTTCTATTGTAGATTGGACTCATTGCTGCTCTTGGAAGTGGTATTCCCATTGGTAAAGAGGTATGTTTATAAAGGATTTTCTAGAAAGTCCTGATTTAGCAAAAGACTCTAATTCGCCTTTGCAAAAAGCTGTCCTAGGTCTAGCTCTGCTACACTTCAAAATAATGACTGTTCAATAGTTACTGATCATTTCTACTTGTACTTGCGACTGGCGAATGTACGCGGCTCATCAGCTGTTGTCTCATTTTACATGCTCTGCTGCTGTTTGTGAGAATATCTGTCACTGTTTAAGTCGAGGTCAAACTTCGTATTCAAATGGACAAAATATGTTTCTTTTTAGCACTATACCATTTCCGGTTGATTTCGTCCCAGCTATGTATAACATTTTGTTTATTGTCATCCTTTGTCCCTGGAATGATGCTGATGTTTTAGAGCTTCTTCCCAGTTGCAACTACCTTATTATGTCAAATTAGGTTGTGTATCTAATACTGCCGCATTACATTGACCCTCACTGTAATTAAGCCACACTTTTCACAAAATTAGGGGGTTGTGAGGTTTTAGTTAAGCCTTGGGAATCACTTAATACTGAAGACAAGTAGAACAGATTGACTTTTACAACTATCATGGTGAAAGCAAGGATATTTTAGAGGAATTTGATGTCAAGGTAGAAAGTAGTGAAAGTGAACAGTGATACATTGTATTGAATAAAGACATCCAGCAGTTATTGAGTTTTTCTATAACTTGTCTGATCTTTAAATAAGACACGTTCTGTTAGGCTACATCATGAATTAAGCAGCGTTTTCAGGCCCTAATCTAGCCAAAAAGAGCGTCCGGTATTCGGACGCTGCCCCTCTCAAACTTAGCCTCGAAAGTGCCCTTTTACTTAGAAATCAATTTAATTCTCCAAATTTCCCAACTAATTTGATTCAACCAAGTGCTCTTTTTATTGAAAACCAGACGCTGCCCTTTAATTCTAGATTAGAGGCTGGTTTTTATTAAGCCACATTTTTAATTTGACGTTATAACGTAGGTGGTTATTGTTGGAAAGAAAAGTCAGTGCCTGACATCCTAAAATTTGTTAATTTAAGAACCTGTGTACTTTTCAGGAAAAATTATGTTCTTGTGAGTTTGTTAGAAAAATACAGTCTACCTTTGGCTTACTATCTTAATAACCTTTTGTGGCCTGGCCTAAAGCTTTAGTGCCTGTGGGATCAATCGCGCTCGTGACAGAGGCAACACAGACTTTGCCTGCGCGATAAATTTTCTTGCAGTAACGGGACGCTTTACATCCTGGAACCCCAAACCAGGCATCCAGGGGGCTTGCCAAACCGTGATATGACTCTGGTTTATGCTTTACACACGAAGGTGGACTTCCTATCGCAAATCTTGCTGCGTTCTTTTTTACTTGTGGCGCAGGATTAAGTGATAATGCTCTTGGTGTCATGAGCTAACATTTCGCCTATCATTTCATCTGATCATCTTACTGATCTTTATGTCTTCATCAAGGGCTCTTGGCCAGAAATGTTGCTCGTAAAATTCACTTGCCGATATTGAATGAGTAAATGAGAACTCAAAGTTTGAAATACTGGTAGTTGACTCAGTTTCTACGAATTAAATGTTGTGAGTTTCGTGCACATTCTTGCCAGCCTCCATCTCCATCCTGGTTTTACATCAACACTCGCTTCGAATTCCATTCGACACGCTGTTTCGAAATTGGGACCATCGCATTCTATTGTGGCGCGAAAGATGTTTACAACATTATGTATTTGAATGGGTGATTAGCTGTAGATGAGAAAGATGATAGGGAGGAGCCGTGCACACCTTCAGAATATGTCTCTTGGCAGATAGCTAAATGAATTCGACCAACATTACGTTATAAGACAACGCTTTATTTTTACGCGCGTGGTTTTATTCTTTCAGCAAGGGCTGCCCGCGCGGCTGGGAGTAAAAAAAAGCGCTCGTCAATCCAAATTGCCCGCGTGCCAGGTTTGAACTTTCTTCTCCTGATATGTTAATTATAGTCAACAACTTTACTGTTCGTGCAATGCAATGAACTGGTGCATCCTCACGTTGTTTGAATCCACAAGAAGAAATATAATTTGAGAGGGCTACCCCATGAGAGTGTTTGTGCATTCATAGGTCACATACACGGGGATAAATGTATGGCTGTTGGGATAGTTTTTGTTACGGCCTTGTGGTAGATAGACAATGCACTTCTGCATTGTTGGTATGGTTGTTCTGCTTCTATATTCTTGTATATACTATGCAATTGAAAACCTTTTCATTTAAATTTTGTGTGAACTGCTTGGTTTGTCTATGGGCACGCAACATTCCGTTGTCCCAACCTAGGAGAAGGTGGAAGCTAGTCCAATCCTGTAAAGGCACGGCAAAGCCAGAAAAGGAAAGGATTGCCAGTAGAAGGGCCATGACCTACTTCTGCTTCCATTTCAATCACAAAGATAAGAACCACGCAATTTCTACATATAGCTTTTGGACTTTTATTTCATCCTCAGATGCTTCTACCCCTTCCCACAGGGAGATGGGGAGGGGAATAAAAATTTGAGCCTAAGGTGGCCCAGCGTTTTGCTTATGAATGATGGGGAAAATGTTGTTTGTGACAAATTTGAGGCAGTAATAAGTCATGATGTGACTATGGATGGTTGTGTTCTTGCGGTTTTTAATATTAGCTTTTTTTTAACCAGCTGTTCTCCACTAGTGTTTTTTTATGAACCTTTATTGTATTGCCATTCTTTTGTTCCATTCCATGTGTGCATGTATTTTCTTTTACACATTTAGTGATAGGTGGAAGAGTATGATGGATGCATAGCTGGCAATAACCGGTATCATGAGGGATTGGGGGGACCTGTTGAAAAAGGAAGAGGGTGGGGGACTCGACCCTAAAGGATGCCCTGGTTTGGGGTTCCAGATTTGGTTGCTTTCTAATTTGATCTTTTGATTCCATAGTTTATACTTAGTATATAGGAACTTTTACCCTGCAGTTGCCATTATAAGTTGTTGTCAAGCATTCAGATAGTTATTTTCTTTGTAATTCCTTTCATGCTCCAGAAATGCTCTTTTTTGTTGTTGAATTTATCACTTCAGTGTCTTTGGCTGTTCTTTACTCAATTGAAAGGAAAACGGGATTCTAAGAAGCAGCAGGAAATTTTAAAGTTGTCTTCATGTAGCACATCAGACAATTTGCTTCTATTGCCTATTCTCACTACTACGTACTTTTTATGCTGATTTTTTCATCAACTGCCATTTCCCATTCAACTTGTGTTTTCCTGTAATTCACTGTCCTAACATTTCTGGATAAGTGTTTTTGCATTCGTCAACTTTTTAGGGTCCATTTGTGCATATATCAAGCATGTGTGCCCGTCTGCTTAGCAAGTTCATCACAGGGTTTCAAGGAATCTATGTGGTAAGTTTATAGATATCAGCCTTTTTGTATTTTAATCAATTTTTTTTAAATAATGTTGTTACTGTGGAGTGGGCTATAAATTTTAGGTAACATTTTTATCATTCAAGTCGTTGCTGATGTACGACTTAGGATCTTGGCCTTTGTATATCCCCTCAATTTTCTGCATGAGAAGAGAACATCTCAAAACTGATTTCTGAGGGCATTACAAGCTACCAAATGAGAATCATTCAAAGCTGTATCTGGCCATGCAGGTTTCTGCCCAGGATTTTGTAAGTGCCGGGCGAATTACAGTATGTGGTGCAGCCACGGAGCAGCCACCTCCTTTAAGCTTGGGAGCTTCATTTCATGCTAAAATAACTTAAAATTGAATCTGCCTGGGATCATCTCAAAGAAAGTCATATGTCTGAAAAAGTCAGGGAAATTGAGTGCAGATTACGTTCACTTTGATAAGAGCTTGAGATCCCCTGTCTGTATGTTTGAATGATTGAAAAATACTGAAGAGCTTCATAGAGTGCTACGCAGTTGTTGACTAGTGCTGGGCGGTATCGCCCAACTCCACCCACCGTGGGCAGAACCCTGATCATGAGAATTCTTTGAGACAGGCTTACTGAATAATCATATTTGTTGTGGCTTCTAATCAACATGGACTATGCGGCTGGTTATGCATGGCTGCCTTTTGGTTATTTATTGAACGTTTGGCAGTTTTATTTCATCGCTGTCTTGGGTTGATGCATTCTGGAAGTGTACTCGTACATTTTGGTTCATTCAAATGATCATAAATTTGTTTGTTCTCTCAGGAAAGTAGGACTCTGACAGAATACTAAAATTGGCCTCTTAGTCAACCTAAATCCTTTCACTTGCATTTCCTGCATATGAAACGTCCCAATAGCCCAGGCTTGCCCAGGCTTGCCCAGGCTTTCTAATATGCTTTCTTCACCGGCTGGATGCTCTGTCCAGTACATTTCCTATCTCCAGCTGACACACCTCATCAGACAACTCAAAAGGTGAGGAGTTGTCAGACTCAACTCAGTCAGGGACTTGCAGTAATGGTGAAACACTTTCCACAAGTTGCAGGCAAAAATTACTGAAGATGGTTGCAAAAAAGTTTATTATCCTATTACTGTGCAGTATTCATTACTGAAAGTGTTTTTTCTTATTTTGCGACTCCTTCTTTTTGCAGAATGAATCTCGAAATATTGACATGCTGGCTTGTGCATGTGCACTGGGTGTGTCTAGCAGCTTTGCAGCACCCATTGGAGGTAAGTCACTGACCCGTTCGATGTTTTACTTCCTTTTCAATGACACAAATTGCGCCACATCATTCATCAGATATTGCCGAACCAGAAAGCATTGTCATACGAGAAGTACTGTTGTTATACCCATCTCCATCTCCGGCAACATTCTCGTCTTGCTGGAAAATCAATTCAATGAAAGTGATATGCAATCCACATATGCTCTTCTGACTCATGTGCTTTGCAATGGTACTCCCTTGAACTGTCCTTTCAGCTTGTCCTGTCAGGTCTTTCTTTAGGCTCTTTTTGTATGCAATTATTGTATCCTTTATTCTCTGAGTTGATGAAGAATATGCCCTTTTTAGTAATTCATTCCAATTTGTAGCTATTTGTGATTGACGTAATTTCAAACATGCCCTTTGGGAAATCGCATGCTGAGCTTTCGAGCTAAAATATGTAATGCCTGTGCTGATCAAAGATGCTATCAGGCCTTGAAGTAATATTTTCAAGCCTCCTGTCAGATTTGTTTGGCAATACAGAGGTAGAGCCAGACAAGTTCCATCACTAGACTTTTGAAATAAAATTCCTTCTTTCCTAGCGTGTCCAGTCTGAGACAAAATGTCGTGTTTTAGAGGCTGGAAAATCTTTATTTATTACATAGGACACTAGGCAGCGGTTCTAGCCACAGTGGGCCGTGCCGAGTGTCACCGCCCGGCCCACACATTTTATCTTCTCAGCTGACATCCATTGCATCATACGCCCTGCCTTACGAATTGTTTTTCCTTTCAATCTACTTCATCTCCTCAGTCAGAGCTGGCCACATCAGTACCCTGCATATTTAAGATAGTAATCAAGGATCAAAACCAAATCGAATAGTCTTTTGAATCAAGACAATTCAATGATGCTTATTAGACTAGTGTTAGTTCTTCTTTGTTGTTTCACTGCGATAAACTTTGTGATTTATTTCAACACTTGTGATTGAATATCAACTGCACTTGGTGGTAATCTGCTTGTAACAGAATTTTTGCAGGGTGATATGTTGTATATTGCACTTGGTCACTCAGCTCTATACAATGGCGACGAAAATCAGCACACCGAAAGCATGCCAGAGTTGATTCCTTGGACGTGTGAATTTAGCTCGCCACTTGTGTGGTGGCTCGCGCATTAACTGGGATTTCTACAGGAAAGGAGGGGAGTATTTATACTTCTCTTCAGTTCAGCACACCAAAGGCATGCCCATTTCATGTTACTAAAATCCTTTTGAGCACATTTTGCTGTAGACTAGAAAAGTCATCTCTTATGTAAAGCAATCCTCAGATTAATACAAAAAAGAAGCAATGTTGTTGCCTTGAAGATTCACGCTTTTTGTCTGTTGCGAAAATTTTGTCCTGAGAATGCGAGCAGACTAATCTTGAACTAGTGCAAAATTGTCCTAAATTTCTATACGTAGTAAGTTTGTTTGCAAAAAAACAGCAAAATGTTACTCATTCAAAACAAAGTATTTCCAAAAAATGTATGCTTTAAATTTTTGGAATTTGATGCAATCCTTTTTCAGTATTGTTTTTACTTTTTGCAGTAGGTCAGAACAGTGTAAGAAAAAATTGATAAAGGAAGACAGTTTTGAGTCTTGGGAGAAATCCACTAAGCTACCTTCCTTTCTTTGCATCCAAAAATGCAAACATGCATCCAAAAATGTGAACAACCGCAAAAATTGATTCAACATATTTGTCTACCACGAAACTGCAAGAATAAATTCCTCAAAAGTTTCATAACATTCCGAAAAAAAATGCGTTGCCCTTGAACTGAGGTCGAGAGCTACTTTCGGTCATTAGTTGAGGAAACGAAAATATTGTTCGCGAGAGGTTTACCAAAATAACATCAAAAAAGTTATTGAACATGTTAAAGTTTATTCTTTGCTTATACTTGACCACGAAAGTTAATTCCCTCGAAATGTCTGAAAACTTTCACTACCTAAATTGATTTGCAGGAAAATGTTGTCTTCCTTAAAGTGCTTCTTCGATGCTGAAATAATGCAAGTAACAAACCTTTTCGTAAAAGGTTCTCCCCTGCACACAAAGAGTCGCTACCATACGAATTGTATAGTATAAACAATCAAGATCACACAAGAAGCATCAGCTTGAGTATAAATGTTGTGTTCATGCTTGCAAACAGCCTACACAGCTCATCGTTTGACCAATTTGTTTAAGTGTTCAGCCTTCAATTTGAAAGACAGTAATAATTGCTCTGCTGTTTTTTTGCAGAGCTTGACAGGGTTTGTCGCGCGCCTCTAATAAAAAGTGCATTGGCTAAAAGAACGCAGGCAAAAACAATGTATTCGTTGAAAACAAAAGTCGAATGGTCATCATGACACAAGGATTGGTTCCTTTCTGGCACTGCTCAAGATTTAAATACCGAGCAGGACAAATTTCCATTGCCCTCCTTGAAACATGGAAGTTCTGAAGTACTCGTGATTTCTACAGTCCAACTTAAGATCGAAGACAATGGAGATGCCTAGCCACAGGAGTGCATGACTGCACTTTTGGTCCAACTTAAGATCGAAGACAATGGAGATGCCTAGCCACAGGAGTGCATGACTGCACTTTTGGTCCAACTTAAGATCGAAGACAATGGAGATGCCTAGCCACAGGAGTGCATGACTGCACTTTTGGTCCAACTTAGGATCGAAGACAATGGAGATGCCTAGCCACAGGAGTGCATGACTGCACTTTTGGTCCAACTTAGGATCGAAGACAATCGATATGCCTAGCCACAGGAGTGCATGACTGCACTTTTGGTCCAACTTAGGATCGAAGACAAT
>JAOBRC011063112.1:0-16125 GCA_027575255.1 Scolionema suvaense | reverse complement strand
GATGAACAGACATGAAATTAGAGCCAAAAAACCGAAAATTTGACCAAAAATGACATTACCCCCTGTCAGAAAATGGCTACGTGACACCCCCCTGTTATAGGTATGACGACGAAATTTGCACCAAAAGATGCACCAAAAGATGTGTTAGTAAATTCTGTTCAGACTTGCAAAAAATTGTGGCAACTGCTTTAGCCGTTTTTTCGCAGTAAAAAATCTTAGACTGGGGGGGTGGAACCCCCCCCCCCTTGTTATGTTAACCGTTTATGGATTTTATGAAATTCACCATGAAAGTCAATAGTGATTCAGGCACAATGTTGAGAAAATGTTTTGGTCAAACTGCTCAAAAAGTTGCCATTTTTAGAGTTTTTTTAAATATTTTATGATCCATTCATTACTATTTTGTAATTTTTGTGCCATGTCTAGGGAAAATCTTGTTCGAGTTGTGGGTGGCAATATACGCCCCGAGACGGCTTTTTTTTTCAGGGCTTTTGCCAAGTATTTTGAAAAAGTTTCATCAGTTTTGTCATTTTTGGTGTGCATCTTAGGGATGCATAAACCTACGTTATGGCCCTCATATCTTGGGAATATATTGTTCAGCTTATGGGTTGCAATTTGTGTCATAATGGCTATCCGGAAGGGTCCCATAAAATGTAAAATGAGGTCTGTGCGTCCTTCCGTCTTTCCATCCTTCCGTCTTTCCATCCGTCACCAACACATTTTCCTGGATAAATGCTCAATGAATTTTTCTGAAGTTTGGCATGAAGGTCATCAATAATCGAAACAAAGCTGTCAAGCCGGATTGTCAGCGGATAATTTTGTTCGAATTGCAGTTGTTAATTTGTACCCAAAACTAGCCATTTTTAAGATTTTTTCAAAATTTTTCAAGATCCAATCATTCCTTTTTTTGTTATTTTTGGTGTTCAAATTCAGAGCAACAATAGTAATGTTTTGAACCATGTGCCATATCTGAGAAAACTCTCATTTGCCTGGCAGGTGGCAGTTCATACCCAAAAATGGCCATTTTGTTGTTGTTTTTAAAAAATTTATTTCGAGATTCAGTCCTTTCTTACTTGAAATATTTGGTGCGAAACTTTGCCTTGCAGGTGGCAATTTGCAACCCAAAAATGAACATTTTTAGTTTTCTTTTTAAATATTTTAAGAGCGCTATATTAGTTTCTTGTAAGTTTTAGTGGAGCTGCAGAGCAATAGTAGTTACGTTATAGATCTTAGGATATGGTTATAGTCCCATATCTGTGAAAACTCTTGTGTGGCTTAGGGGTTGGTGTTCGTGTCAAAAAATGGCAATGGCCATTCCGTTTTGAAATATGTCAAAAACTATTCATCTGGTTTTTGTCATTTTGGTGTGACTCTTAGGGCAATTCTGTTTATGTTATGAACCTTATGCCGTGTCTGGGGAAATTTTCGTTTATCTTGTGGGTGGTAAGTACATCCAAAATTGGCTATTTCAGAGTTCCTTCTGTGTGAATCGTATGGCTTATGACTTATTTTTTCTTGGATCTGACTCAAAAATTCTGCATTACGTTTGTGGGAGTCCACTCCGGGCTTTGTGAATTAGGCGTAACGTGTGCCATTTGTGCACCATATCCCTTCCCAGTTCCTAGTTGCGCAATTTGTTTTTCATTGTAACGAAACTGTGACTCAAGCACAGATGCTGCATCTTTTCTTGCATCTTGCATTTCGTTTAATGTTCTTGCTTACATAACACTGCCTGGGATTGAAATCCTGTGAGTATTCTTGGCCACCAAATGGCTACAGGGCTGAAAGTTTTGTTGCTTTGGAGTGTCCTAGTCTGATCATACGCCTCTCGTTACGCCACTCATTTCACTCTAGTGTTTTGTTCGTTCTTCATCATAATAGGAAAAGGCGCAATGAAAATAAAATCTAATTCCGTATAATACCAGTCCCTCGAGTCGATTATATTCGTTGAGAGATGATAACAATCAATCATTGACACATTGACTGCCAAGAGAAATCGCAAAATCATCTAAATTGAGGGGGGAAACAGTCAAAATGGCAGTCAATCGGTGGCAGGGCGGGTCGACCAATCAAAGTTTCAGAATTTCATACTCTTTCCGATGCACTTGTTGGCAGCGCCTGAAAACGCCAGGAAGGGCCATAGAGCCAACTGTAAAGATGAACCCTAGAATTTGGACCCGAAAACGAGAATACTTTGTTGCATGAAAATTTTGCGATCATTGTAATTTCATGTTTTTTTTGTTTTTTTTTTTGTCAAAATTACCATTCACGGCATTTTAATTTTGCCAGGGAAAATTTCAAATTTAGCGGCATTTTAATCTCACAGTTTAGGCAAAAGTACAAATTTCGTTGCATTTCAATTTCACCGTGTAAGTAAAAAATGAAAACAAAAATAACTTGCTTCTTCCAAAATGGTGTAGTTTTCCCTCGTTTTTGACTAAATATTAACGAAGATAGTATTTTACAGTTTAAAACCCTGATTTTTGGTTGATATTAATTTCGCGGTCCAAATACAATTTTTTGCGGCATTTTAATTTCGCGGTTGAACTGGAAACACGTTTTTCACAGCATTTTAATTTCACGGGTTTTTTTAAACCAGCCGCGAAATCGCAAAATTTTCATGCAATAAAGTATTTGTCATTGGCAGTTAACTGGCAGTCAACGAGTTAACTGTATCATTGAATTATGTGCAAGTACTTGTTCAAGTAAAGGAATGGAATTTCTGCAGTTGTCTGGTATGGCTAGGAAAGGGGAGGCACATTGACAGTCCTAGTTATAAAGACAAATTTCATGGTGCACACGTGAGCCATATGTGGCATCAAGGCTGATGTATTTTGTACTCCAAGATTTATAATTTAATAATCCCTGCCAGTAATTCTATGACTTGTTTCAAATATTCAAGAACACTTCATCAATTTTTTGTCATTTTTGGTGTGAATCTGAGAGGCTGAACTTGAACTTGAACTTGAACTTGAACCATATCTGGGAAAACTTGCTCTCCGTTTGCAGGTGGCATTCGTCTTTGTAGCTCTTTTTATTGTTTCTTTAAGATATATCAAGAACACGTTATTTTGTGTTTTCAACTCATTTGTGACTCTTAGAGGCATTACCAAAAATGATCATTTTTAGGGTTTTTACAGAATGTTTTAAGAACACATTTTTTTGTAATTTTGGTTTGAATGGTGTATGCAGTATTACTAATTTAATGGGTTTTGGGTTTGGCTTTGAGTACCAACTCAAAGTTAAGGTGTTGCCATTTTTAGTGCTTTATCAAAATAATATGCAGATGGGACAGTTCTACTGATGTTCGACTTGCTGGTAAATTTCGAAATATACCAGTTAGACTTGGTTAGTTCTTTGTAATTTTTGGTGTTTAGGCAACACTACATATGTTATTAGTCATGTGCTATGCTGAAAAATATCTCCTTTTAGAGCTTGTTTGAAAACATTTCGAGATTCGTGCAGTAAACTTGTGTAATTTTAGGTGTAATACTTCAGAGCTGTAGCAGGGGGGGGGGGGGCTCTCAGCCTGGAAAACCTGTTCTGAAAGTTTCGCCTGGAAAATCGGGAAAAATGTAGTACTTTTTTTGAGAGCTAAACGTGGAAAGCCTGGAAAATGAATATATTTTGCCTTTGCTCACTAAACAGTCACTAACATGGTCACCTTTTTTGCCACTAGATAGCATGCGTTGCAAACCCAGCGTTAATTAGTTTTAATAGTATTGTAAAGGGGGTAGTTTGTGAAGTTAGGGGAGCCATTGTCGGTAGAACGCAATATGTACAGAGTGAACCTGGAAACAATATGTGATTTTTGCCAACCCGACCTAGAGAATGGTATGCTTTTGGATCGAGAATTCCTGGAAAAAAGCCTGTTTTTAGCCGATTTTCCTGGAACATTGTTTGTTAGAAATTGTGGCCAACATGAAAAAATTGCCCTTGTAACATTTTACTGTGACATCTCAATTTGTTTTTGCTCTTGCAGGCTAATGCTGACATATCGACGGTGAAACCACAACTTTATGCAACACGATTCATGGAATTTATTGATTCTGTATTCAAGTGAACGCACAACGAAGCCATTTTGTCCAGCTCGTGGTTGTTTTATGAGTTCTCCTTTTCGTAGTAGGTTCTGTGCTTTTTTGGCTTATTTGTCTTTTTCGTTTTTATTGTCGTTTGGTTTTCTCCAGGTACCTTTTTTTCGTCATAAGGAGGTCCTCTCGGAGAGGAGCCACTCTCTGAATGGTTACTTTGTTTTATTATTTTCTCAGCATGCGCAGAGTAGTTTGACATTAACAGGTTTAAATCATTTGAAAACGCTGATAGTCCCCACTATCATACCCTGGATCCATGGGCTCTTTCTACGCATAGGAGACGCTTGTCCTGATCCTGTGCTAGAGCTAGAAGCTCCAATATAGAGGAATGAAAACTCTGCTCCCAGGGTACAATATCATGATGTTGTGGATGGATGAATATCTTCTAGGTGATCTTTTTTTCAAATAGTTTCTGAATCAGGTTAGAGCTAGAGCTTGATTTTTGCTAAGGGTCTGGAGCTAATGAGTGATGAAAGACCTGCGTGGGGTCTGCTTCACCACCGCTTTCGATGTAGCGCATAAGCTGGTAACCTTGCCAATATTGTCAAATTATACCCTCCTGAAAAGGAACGTGGCATAGATTCGTAATAAATTATTTTTAAAAGGAAGACTTGCTTGATCTATCACTTAGTTAAGTTCCTTACATTTGATGCTGATAAATTGTGCATAATTGGATACATTGTCAACAACATTGTCGAAGAAACGTTGAAACAGTCTTCAATCATATCAATACTAGCCTCGGTTTTGGGCTCTGTAAAATTAGTCATCAACTCAAAAAATGATCTTTTTGTCTATTTTGCTCGACCTTCACGTCGTAAATGTGTAATTTTTAGCCCGTCTCGAGAAATCGAGGCTTGTGTTGACAATTTGTTCATGCTTGAATATATCGGAAAGTGTCAAGTATTTCCCGTTGCGTTTGGCGTGAAGAAGATAGTGAAGGAAAGCTGTTTGGGTTTATTTTTTCAGATTTTATTGAAAGTAGTGGGAAGCTGCAGTGAAGACTCTTTTTAATGTAATCTGAAAGTACGGATTGCCGAGTCAGTAGTCTACGATTATGTGCGTTAGTCAAACCCAAATGAAACGCACTGTCAGTAGAAACTAACGTCATTTTTTTTAATTCAAGTCGTAATTAATGACATGGTTGTTTATCGATTCTTGCAAAATTACAAATTACGGCGACAATTATGCCGTATGCACAGACAGTGTTCTTTTTTTAATCTACCCAGTATCTGTAAAATATTTCATCAAATCTGGATGTATAATTATTAAATGCGTCCAAATTTCAGCACACTAAATCAGTCGTACAAAACTCATTTAGTTTTGTTTTGTTTTTTTGTTTGTTTTTTATTAATATTATTATTTCTGATAAATGTTTTGCGGATGTGGTTTCAGAGCTGCATGTGTTGCGGTTTGTGGTAGATTGCCGCTTATTGCGCTTTTTGATGGTACTCATGCATCTATAGTATATGTACAGGATGGTATGAAGTTGCGTCGTGCTTTTTTTCTAAGTTTGTTTCTTGTAGATAATCGTTGACCGTATTGTAATGTATTGCTTTCGATGTCATGTACTCCTGTGCATGGCAGGTGCCTGCTGTTTTCAAGCGTATTTTGCTTGATATATCTGCATGTTAGATTCACGTCTTCCTAAACCTTCGTCCTGTAACGTGTGGAGGATTATGTAGTTTCTTTGAGCAATTTACTCACCACAGCAGAGCATTCCCCTGTGGAAGAATTTATCATCATACAGCTACATCAGGAAGTACGTTCAGTAACAGTTCCCTTGTCATATGACCCAAAAATGGATATGCATGAGGCAAAAGGTATGCAATAATAGTGAAAAGTCTAATTGTTCTGATGGGTCGGGGGGGGACATGGCTATTTCTGTGGGGGAGGTGTGAAGAGTGGGGTGCCAGGAAAGAGGTGAGGGGTAACCATGGCGGACGCTATGTGGCTGTTCTTCAACGAGAATTTAAAGATCAGATGGTAGCACTTGGACATTGCCTCGTTATGATTTTGTGAATTACACCTCAGTGGTACTTTGATTAACGAAAATCCAACTAATCTGTATGTTACCCTGTCACTGCACATTTTTTAACTTGCCAATTATAAAGAGGCTGTATCTCCATCTATTGTGGAAGAGTGAGGCTTTTAGCGAGAGTGACTTCTTCATTTTGGAAGCAGAATTTTTAATTTATGAATGAACGGAAAGGTATTTGATAGTAGGAGTTGTAGCAATTTGTTTCAGTCGTGTCATACTGTAAATAAACTTTGATTGTTTGTTTGTTCTTCCTGTGACCATTCATGTGTATTGTCTGCTCATAGCCTGTTTCACGAGTTTCTCGTATTGTGTGGTTTTGTTGGTGATATGTATCAACATGATTCTAATTGTGATCTGGGCTGTGTCGCTCTATGTGTGATGTCACTTATTGTTGATGTTGTGGCGTTATTCGAATTTATTTGCTGACCTAAGTCCCCGTATTGTCTTTTTTTTGGGGGGGTTTCCTTATTGCGTATGAATGTAAATAGCAGATAGTACGGCACACTTGAACATTTTTTTTGCTTGGGGATTTTTAGCTTAAATTTTTTAAGTAATTGCCAAAAAAAATTGAATTTGCTAAATTAACGAATGTTGCTTTTTATTGTCATAACTGTGGAGAAAGTAAAGAAAAATAATGTATCAATTTACGACAAAAATTTACAAGTAGAAGTTAAGACACGAAGTCACGAAACTGATTGATGTGTGCGAAATCGAACCATTTTGGAGAACGAAAATGCGTCTTTGTGATCTTCTTTTCCTTCTGTGTTGTTATTGTTGTTGTGCATCTTTAATGATGTTTTTCATTTAGTATTTAAGTCGCCTGTCAGTAGATGTGATAAAATTGAGCCTTCATCCTGCTCTAGAGAACTGTTACTTGTGATCTTTAACTCTACTGTACTTGTTGCAGTTTCGTGCCTTCAAAACTAGCTTTTTTGATGATTTCACACTGCAGATGGCCTTAAGATCAGCGCTAATACAAATTCGTTGAAGAGCGATATAAACTGAGAATGGGTTCATCTGAGGCAAAATGTTTCTAAACAAATTTCATGAAAGTTCTCCAAGTTTTGTGGCTTTCAGTTTTCGTAGCTCTGCAGCAACAAGAAATGGCATGAGAACGATATATCTCTGGGCATAAAGCCATATGGGAACTGCACCAGTGTGAGGGATATCTAATGTGAATATGTTGTAATTCTGTCCTTGGTTGCTTGTGTTTTCGCGTCTTTCCGTTCTTTTCCATTTTATCTTCTTGCTTTCGGTCATTTTTCTTCGTCTTTAAAAATGGTCTATCTGAGTTTTTTGTGTTCTTACCATTTGCTTCTATTTATGAACACACCATAGGTACTTTTTATTTATTTGTTCGTTCTGTATACTCGTCGAAAATATTGCTCTACTTCATATTAAATTGTTTTAACTGTACTTGCCTGTCCCAGTACATTCTTGTGCCACTAACTGTATGTGTAGTATTGATGTTCTACGTTCCTTAAGTTCGCTGTTTTTTTGTATGTTTTTGATGATGATGTGAGGGATAAAATTTTACTTGGATTTCATGCTTTGTGCGGAGTATTCTCTTTGCGAAATTCAGTGTATTTATGTTGTTCGTGAAATGTGCATAGATTACATGTTTGACTGAGAAAACACACCGAGACTCTTTTCTTTGTCATTTTCTGTCTTTTCTGTAGTGGTCTGCATGCTTCTGCACTTGTGGATATTGGGTCTTTTTACTTGAGAAGAAGTCAAGTTTATTTTGTAGCATGGCTTAATATGATGTGCTTGGAGTACTATTTTTGTTGATCTTTTATTGGACTCCCGCTTAGCGGAATACACATACGGTAGAAGATTATATCTGCCTGGCTTTCCCTGCATCTCTTCGCCGTCACCAATGTATTTCCCTAAAAAATCGCTCCATGCATTTAGCAGAAATTTGATATATGAAAATGAATACCTGTAATCAAACCAATGTGAGAAAAAAACCTCATTGTCTCAACAAACTTTTTGGTCAACTTGCAGGCGACTATCTATACTCTTTTAATGGCAATCATAAAATTTCATCTAAGGTTTGGTTTGTTCTTAATTATCTTGCGTTTCGAACAATAGGTCATTGTTCCACCTACTGTTCGTCTGAAATCTGTGGCTTGTGGTCTTTTAAATATATTCTTATAGAAAATATTTTTCAAAGGCTTGTCGAAAGTGTTTTGATATCTGTTGAATACTTTTCTGTAATATTTCATTTTTTATATGAACCTGGAGAGCAGTGGCAATCATCATCTGGACCATATTTAATACACTGGAAAACTCTTGTTCGACTTGAGCATCGGGCGTGGCTAGTTTTGTCTGAAAAATTTCCTACATTACTGCTTTATATTGCATTTAAACATTTGCTCGTTACTTTTGCACAATGTTTTGCGTGAAACTTAGTAGCCATCGTAGTTTGTTACAGAATTTGTGTCATATCTGACGATAATCTTGTTCCCTCGGACTTGGCATCATTCATCTTCAACGCTTTGAGATTTCTGTTTCAGCAAAAGACTAAAACAAGTTCTGTCCGCCCCTCTGTTTTTTCCGCCAGTTATCATCACATTTACTCCGACAGCCACTCAATTGACTTCTCAGAAATTTGGTACGAACGTGAAAATCCTTATTCGAAACAAAGTGACTTTTGTTGGGTTTATTTTTTTTGCTTTTTTTTGTCGGAGGGGGGAGGGGGTCTTTGGGTTTACTTACAGGCGGCCAATTTTGTCTAAAACGATCAATTTTTTTGAAAATAAGTTAAGATTTTTCTTTACTTTTTAGCTTTTTTCAGTGTAAAACTGGACAGTTTTGATAGTTGTCTTATCGCACGTGGCCATTTTTTCTCCGTTAACTGCATTTTCAAGTTTTTTCCGAAATATTTCAGGATCTGTTCATTGCTGTTTTGTACTTATTTGGTGTAAAACATAATGACAAATTATAATTATGTCATGCACCATGTCGTGTGTGCTTTAGGCGTCAAAATCTAAAAAAGTTCTGGATGCAAAGCTTGAAATGTTATTTACGTTAAACCATAGTTACGTATTTATGGTACTGACTACGTGTCATATCTGAGGAAACACTTGACCGCCTTGCTCATGGCTGTGGTGTGAAACAGCAATTTGATCAGTTGGGCCATGCATTTTATAATTTTTGTGAATTGTGCTTTGACTGATATGCGGGAGTTCCTTAATTTGGTGACTGCTTACTGTATATGCATTTGATGTTCTGTATTGTTTTCAGACTTGTAGTATACGCTGGTCATGTGACCTGTTAAAACTTTTCGTCATTGCTCAAATTTCGCGCGACTTTTATTTTAGCGCATTTAATTTTCGCGCAGGCCTGTTGCGTGAAAATTTAACTTTCGTGCGGAAGAATAAAGCTCGAATTTTTCGCGCATGCTTATTCCAGAAAGCAGACTGATTTATTGAAAAAAACAGCCTACAAATAGGTACTCATGTGCTGTCGTGGTTTGGCTACCCAATTTCCCTTCGCTCCTTTCAACTTTTCCGCTGGTTCTCAGTATTGCAAGATGATAAGGCATAATTTTTTAATACGCTTCGTCCAATTTAATTTTCGCGCGCCCAAATACGCGAAAACTAGCTATTTTCGCGCAGCGGGTTCCTGCGAAAATAAGATGTGTGCGAAATTTGAGTGAATTGAGGTATTTGCTTACATTAGTTGAATGTGTAAGTGAGTTCAGAAATCTTTGCATTGTTTTAGTTGCCTTTTGGCTACTCTCTTGATGATCAGGTAGTTTTCAGAACCAGGAAACGTTTTTATTACTTTATCTTTTTGGCATAGGTGAACCTTTTAATTTGAAACATAGTTGTCCTCTGGACTTCTGGTTTTTGTCGTTCATGCATTCGGTATCCACCGTGGCACCAATTCTACTAAGTTAGATTCTAAGTTAGCTTGAGGCTACGTTAACTCTGATTTGGCTGCTTGTGCTTAATGCCTCTTATGATACCCTCTACCCTGCTTTTGCCTGCCCCAGCCCGACCAGAAACCCTGCCATGAGATTTGTTTTGACTTTACCGTCGTGTTTAACATGAAAAAAGCATTTGAAATATTTGTATAGACTTCACCCAGACGCACAGACGCTTTCACTGAGCAATCACGCAATCGACCTGTTCACTGCTGCTTTCATTCTGCAGCCAGTTTCGCAATCATTCATGGAATTCATCGCAGAAATTTTTTTTCGTTATTTTATATACATACGTTGGCACTTGCTAGACGAATTGTAGCTATCTGTTTTCTCGTCTGGTCAGAATTCTTTTGGCGCAACTCTCAGACGGCGGACGCATGATTGAGTTTCCGACACACTCTTGTCTCAAAGCACTGCTTTGGTCACGTTCGAGACTGTGATTCTTGGTAACTATTTGCGATTCTGCTATCAGAAACTGCCCGTGCTAGCCTGACCATCTCACGAAATATGCGCTCCTGCTGGGTGCATTTATATGTGACCGTGTGGCAGTTAGAAAGAATGATGATATTCTGTCGTCAGGGGATTTCATTCTATTATGCTCCACAAAAAATTATGCTTATTAGACTGGATCGTGGCCTGAAAAATAAACGACATACTTACTCAGGTGTTATGCAACAGGGTGATCTTTCTCGCAGGCTTCTCCAATGAACCTTGAGACGACGTTTTATAGGCAGCTCGGCTGGAATACTTAACCATTCTTAAATTGATTGGAGAAAATTCATATTTATGTTTTATGTAAACAAAGGATAAAGTGTTACCAAGAATGGCAAGATTTAGGCTGAAACGAACATTTTTCGGTGACGTTGAGTTGTTCGAAGATTTAACGTTTACTGAGCTTCTGGGCAATACAGTTATAAGTTTAACAACAAGTAATCTGGGGGCATGTAGCTCCGTACCTCCATAACATTCACCTGAAACTGATCGGAAACAGTCCCTTTTACTTCAAAAGTTATTGTCAAATCTGGTCTAAGCGGCCCACCTTAACTTCTATTCACAGTACGAGTGAGGCGAGAAGGGGGCAGGAGATGGTTCACTGTTCTGCTTATATATTGCACAGGTAATAATGGCTGGGTGTTGCACTGCCAAGGAGATCCTAAATCCACTCGATATGATGATACTCTTAAAATAATGCAGAATCGATTCAAAGATCTATGTTCAGCTTTGCTCGTGCACATAGAATCAGAATTTTTCGTATTCTCCTGATTCGATTTTCATAGACATCCTCTTGCACAGTCTTTGTCCCACTGACAAAAAAAATTTCCTAACAAAATAAAAGATCTGAGTATTTCGACGAATACGCAGCTCTGTCGCTCCCCGCGTACGATGAAGATCAATCGTAAAGAGATTTGAAAAGGAAGCAGACCATGTGCGTCATTGCCTTCCATAGACAGATTTCCATCCACAATAGAACTCTTTCGAAATTGCACATGCACGGTTTGGTCAAGGTGGTTGATCTATATGTGAGAATGTAAGGATGAACCAGTGAAAGCGAAAAAAATTGAACATTGCAGACTATTTTCAGCGATCGTGCTTCAAGAAAAGTTTTAAAAGGGAACGCATTGTTATAGGTGTCTGGTCAATACTTCGGCAAGCTGGCTTGCACTCACGCTGTACAATAGGACCATATCAGTCTCACTAGAACTTGTGGACTTTTGGCTTGACTTGAACTCGCAGAAAGGCGCATTGTGGTTATTCTAGGTGGACGACTGATCAAGAAAAATCTGTTGAGTGAGTCGTTGATGCGGTCTAGGGCGAAGGAGATGATTCTTACTAGATATTTGTCCTCGAATTTCAAATTCGAGCGATTCCACGAATGTAAGTATACTTTCGTTCCCTTACTTTCGTCACTGCTTTTAACGCAAAACTTTTGCGACTGAGTGATCGAAAAATTGCAAATTGCTGACTGTAATTTTGGCCATTGGGTCACCACTTCCAAACTAAAATAACCTGATGAAAGGGCATGGTATGGCAAAGAAGAAGGAAATATCCGTATAGATATCTGCAAGCTGAGGATCAAGCACTCATTTTCTTTGCTCAAATGGTTATTTTTCAGTTGCTTGTATTTTGATTTGGTTGTTGAGTCGATTCCTGAATGAGTTGTTGGATATATTCCTCAAAATCTCAGAGTTCAATTTTGCCATTGCAGCATGTTGGGTGTGTTTTGCGGACTTAGGTGTAGCGGCATGGCAGAGTTGCAAAACTGTTCACTTAGTTGCGTCCCGTGCCAAGAATTTCCTTAAATGGTCCCATTTTATGCGATGCGGTGACCACTGTCTTCGATGGGATCGTCAACTGCAAATTGAGCAGTCGTTGTCTGAACAGAGGACCAACATTTTCCAAGTCGATCTATACTATGTAGTTCGAGTATTCGAGGTATCAATAGTCAAATGTGGGGGTAAAAGCTTTTTAATCATTTCCAAATTTTGAAATAGTATTGTTGTACTTAGCTTTCCTAATGACGCTTGCGTTTGTTCTTCAATCATTTTTTATTTTTAGACAAAATTGAGACTCACCGTATTCCAAAAAAATTTCTCTCTTTTGTCTCTTTGTTTGTTTCGTATTTCTTTCTTTTTTTTTCGGATAAATTGACCAAAAATCCAGCTTTAAGGTTTCTTTCGAATTTTGGCGAGCAGTCACAATTACCGAAAAAAAAACAACGACAACTAAATTTTCTACGTGTTTTTTTTCTACAAGAACAAGGCTCCTTTCGCGCACAGGATCAGGTCCTCAGACCGCTATGCAGAGAACGGAAGCATATGATCTCACTGAGATTATGGGAAGCCAAAATCGAACATCCTGAGCATGTCGTGGCTTCCAGCGGAAAAAAAATTGTTCCGTGGATTTATATTTTGCCCGACCCAGGCAGAGATATATCTCTGGCCCAGGCAATTTTTTCGTCGATCAACAACCACCAAAATCATTTCGGTAACAATAAAGATTCTGTAAAATTTATTAGAGGACGAGCTACATACAAACTACTTAATTCTATGAAAAAAATACGTGCATGTGAAGTCTAAATGAAAGTATTCATGAGAGCTATACGTTCTAAACTCTTTTCTAAATGATACGTAGGAATTACGTAAAAAATAATACTGCTCTATGATTGGTCAACGGAGAAGAATGTCTTCTGAACTAAAGAAGTTTTTTTATTTATTCGCATTATTTATTTTACGTTATGTGCAGCTTGGCCAGTAGTTTCAAGGGTACATTATCATGAAGTTTCAAGTAAAAAAAAAAATGCGTGGCTGCCTATGCAGAAAAAAGTCGCACTTTAAATTTGTGAAACGAAACGTTCGATCATGAGGAAGAAGAATGTGGAGAACACAAACAAAACAACCGCTGAACATCATTTTGAATTGCAAATTTGAACCACTTTGGGCTTTGATGGCCATGCTGTTTTAATAATGAAACGGCAAATTAATCACTCCACATCATGCGCCAGGACCAACTCCTTGCTACGAGCGTAAGAAGGTGATGACAAGCAACAATCAATTCCCGCAAACTGCTGGCACAGTCGATTCATAAGTTACCTAGTTGTCGTGCCCACCACTCAGAATAGTTTAGGTTCTGCTCAGTGGCGCCTGTCCATTCGCTCTGTCAGACGTCACAGAGAACAGCCTTTACGTGTTCTTTCAATCAAATTTGAATAGCTTTATTTGAAAATGGTTGTTCATGTCTTGTAAAACAACAACAAGAACAATTCTCTCATGGCTTTACGTTAATCGGCTATTCTTTAAATTCTATTCTCTTCTCGTTGGCATAGACCATGACGGCGCACGATTGGCTGAACGTTTATTAAAAAACATGCGCAGAAGTGCAGATCGTCTGCGCAGATTTTTGCGGTTCAAAGTGCTCCTGTTTTCTGGGCACACGCGAAGTCTGAGAAAGATCGTTAGAAATTTGTTAAGTTGTGATGCGAGCTTGGTACTGAAGTTATGATTTATTTCTGGAATGTAGGTTTATGGAAAGCTTATTGATGCCTCCCTTAATAAACAAATGGAAGGATATGTTCGGACCTACCGCATCAACTATGTCTATAGTGGTCGAACTTTTGTGCTATACTACGTGTTACCGGCAGGGTGGCGATTCAGAGAAGTTCGCTCGACGAGCCATTGAAAGCTTGGTGAAGAAGTTACGCAAAAAGACAGATGAATTAGAAAGTTTAGTGACAGCAATTACAACTAAGGGTAGACAACCTTCGAAGTGTGTTACTATACCTAGAACTTTAGATGGAAGACTACAAGTGTGCGAAAGGAAAGGCTTTCCTCATGTCATCTACTCACGCCTATTTCGTTGGCCTGACATTCACAAAATGGAGCTGCGGCACCTGGAGATATGCCAGTTTGCGTTTGATCTTAAGTATGACGTTGTTTGTGTCAATCCTTATCACTACGAAAGGATATCCTCAGCACCAACACCAAACGGTAAGATCGTATCGTCGTAGATTTTTGAAATTTTGACTTCAACTGTTCCTGCTTGTTGGCCTTTGAGAGTAACTCTTTGTTGTGTTCTTGTGCCAAATAAAGCTTAAGTTGCGTGCTTCATATGGGAACTTCAATTTGTTTTGGCTATATCATTTCGTGTTGTATTTGTTCTTGCATATGGTGCAAGATTGAACGCATTCTCTCTGCTTTTGAAGTAAGTGCTCGTCGTGTTTGTGTCCAGAGCGAATTCTTACACGAGCCTTCCCGTGACGTCATAGAACATGTGAGCGATGGTTCTCCTTGACAGTACCTCTGGTTTGTCGTATTTTAATATTCGGAATGGAAAGGTCGCAATGTTGCTATGATTTTAGGATTTTGGTCGTCATTCCATTGATGAAAATATGTTCACTGATGATGAAATGGGTATCTCTTGTAAAACTGGTGATCAGTGAATAATTTTCAGTTAGCTATCAGCATTAGGTTGACCTGGTATTCACTGGGAACATTCCTTTAGTTCTCATTGACTTTTGAGCTTTAAAGATCAATATTTTTGGGAGTGGTGGTACTATTTTATCAACTTTGATTCGATATTCACCTCTTTGTATCTGTCGAAGTAAAACTGGATGTGGCGAGCATTGATTCTGGTTTTTTTTTGTAATTTCTCTGAAGACTGGGAGGGTCTAGCCCAGTCGTTCGCCGGTCTCCGTTTGTGCTCCACATTTATATCTGACTTTTGAGGAATGAGTTGCAGATGGCAGAGAGAAGAGGTTAGGGCTAGGCTAGGGAGGGTCATGCAAAAGTTAACTTTTTCCAGGGACTACACCTAACCAGGTTTGAACATGAGATTGCGATCTGGATGAAGAAAACGTTTTCTATAGCGGAGCCCTAGTTACAGAAGCTAATCAGGCCTTAGGGCTATTTTAGCATGAACTGCATATTCTGACCTTTCTCTAAATAATCCCGACTCTGGCGTCTGATCAAGAAACTCAAAATCAACTTGTTAATCACTTGTTCGATGCAGACTTATGCATACTTCGGACGCACTGAAACCGCACATGGATATTTGCGCTCAAATAATTCTTTTATTGTGGTGTCTGCTTAGTTAACATAATGCGTTTAGCTCTGCACCGTTAGTTGATTAGCGTTCATGGTCGATGTCCCCTTTGCTCTCTCGCGTCTTTGCTTCAGAAATCTCTATGGCAAATGTGCATTGCGTCCTAGTTTTGTGTCGCTGAAAATAAGCAAAGTGGACTAATTTATAAATTTTCGTTTAGCACTCTCTGCTGCGGCCGGAAGGCACATTGAAGCTATTTTTTATATGTAATAACGGTCGGCGGCAAACTCTGCTTCCCCCAAAGGCTATCTGAAGACTGTTGCAAGATTTACAAGAGATGACTACAAAATCTAAGCAACTTTGAGAAATCTGAGTGATGCAATAGCATCAGTCGCGTCACTCTGGATCCGCCCCTGAAAAACATATGCATGTTTGTTTATGGCTGCCTCATTATGATTTGGTATGCTATCTGTTTTTGCGTCCATATGTAAGTCTAAAGATCTGTGTTTCCCCCTAGCATTTAGGCA
>JAOBRC011063111.1:0-24132 GCA_027575255.1 Scolionema suvaense | reverse complement strand
CCCTGGGCTTTTTGGTGCTGTACGATACCTGAGGGGGAGGGGGTGGGGGGTGATGGCGGATTCCGCCCCCACTCTTTCATGATTCAAGAACTGCTTATTCGATAGTATTGGAACTTGGCACTCGTTTAGAAATCCTTCATGCATATGTGTGCCAATTTTCAAGTCAATAGGCTTGATAGGGCGTGACTTATGACGTCATAAGTGAAATGAACCATTGTCGGATGTCGGAAGTAGGGCGTTTTTGTGAAAATTGCTCAATAGTGATTTATTTTTTGCACGAATAAAAACTATTCACATATTATATATCAGTGGAAAGGTCCTGCAAAAGGCTTTTTTTGATGCCATATTTTAAAAACTTGGACCAAAATTTCCCGAGTTTTGAGCAAAAATGTACTTTTTCAGACAGTGGGTAATTTTCAAAAAGGGCATGGCCTGGACAAACCTGATTTTATGCTCAGAACATGTCTCAATAAATTTTAGGACTTCTCCAAAGGTTTCGAGACGCAGCATGCTTCCAAAAAGGAGAAATTTTCGAAAAACCGAATCGCCCAACCCCCCTGGTTGAATAGGATTAACATTGGATTAATATTCGAGCTATTAACCCTATCTGACAAGGGGGGAGGCCGTTTTACAAACCAAGCTTTATTCTACTGTTATAGAATTTACCAACACGTGTTCTGAGCAAATTTGACACATTTTTGGTCAAGGGGTCACGTGATTTGGGCAAATTTCCAAATATGCGTAAAAAATTCCTGAAAATCAGTTTTAATGCTCGAAATACGATGCAAAACGGTAAAACAAACTGAAAAACAAATTTAATCAAATTTGAAGCAATTTTAGGGCTTTTATGAAAAAAATATGACTTTTCGGCAAAATCGGGCACAACATAAGCTTTTTTACACGTGATTACGTATAACGTCATATCTCAAGGAACCTGGGACGAGAAACAATTCTACTAACTTTTTTGAAGTCTTTCAGGTTAAGGGAACTTACCACTAAGTTTTAGCTTCATGATACTATAACACAGAAAGTAGGATAAAGGCAGGGGGGGGGGGGGGCAAAATGCAGCTCCCCGCGCTTTTGAAGCTGAAAATGTCCCGCATCAGATAGGCTTAAACCTATTTTTGCCCGCCGGGTCAAACATGGTAAAATAACAGTTTTTCGGAAACATTTCTGATACCGAGCTTTAGTCTACCTTCATAGAATTTATCAATGCGTATTCTGACCAAATGTGACATATTTTGGGTCAACGGGTCACGTGATTTGGGCCATTTTTCAAAACAGGGTCGAAAATTCCCAAAAATTCAAAACTTGAAAAAACCCACATTAAACTCATGAAATACACTTTTGATGCTTACAATACAATGCGAAACGTGAAAACGAACCCAATAAAACAAATTTCAACGATTTTGACTCACTTTTTGGGTTTTTACGGGCAAAAACGTGATTTTCGGGCAAAGTCGGGCAAAACATTGCCTATTTTGCCCGTGGTTACATATGACGTCATATCTCAGGGAGCCTGGGACCAGAAACAATTCTACCAACATTTATGAGGTCTTTTAAGGTGAATGGAACTTCCTACCAAGTTTCACCTTCATAGCTACTCTAAAACGGAAGTTAGGACTGGCGGGCAAAAATGCCCCCCCGCCCCCCGCCTTTCACTGATCCAAAAAAGCCCGCCTGGGATAAGGTTAAATCAAATATTGCTCCCTTTTTCTCGTCGTTTCTGTTACTGAGGGTATTCAAATGGATTGCAAGGAGGTTCAATGACATTTGTCGTCTTTTCTGTTACTGAGGAAATTGAAATGGATTGCAAGGAGGGTCAATGACAAATGCAAAGATTGGTAGATGTTCTTGGGATTAAATATCTGCATGTTTAGGAGTTTAAAGTTAACTGATTCAAGTTGATCGTACCTAGTTAAATCGTTCTATCTTGGGTAACTTTTGTCCATCCCAAAAAGCATAGATAAAGAGTCTCTGTGGCTTTCTGCTGAAACATAGTCAAGAGGCAAAAAGGCCATTTGAAATTATCATCACAGGTTTGCATATCCGTTTTTTGATGGAAAGGCGAATTTTCGTTCTTTAATAGTGAGATATGAGCCAGGGCAGAAAATTACCTACCAAATCTCTATTTACAACTGAAAATACCAAAACAGGGAAAAAGGCAAAGGCCAATATGGTGCTTACTGCTGCTAGAACGGTGTCAAACGGGATCAAGTTTTGTAGAACGGTGTCAAACGGGATCAGGTTTTGAAGAACGGTGTCAAACGGGATCAGGTTTTGTAGAACGGTGTCAAACGGGATCAGGTTTTGTGGAACGGTGTCAAACGGGATCAGGTTTTGAACTTCTTCA
Organism: Scolionema suvaense; assembly: GCA_027575255.1. Lineage (NCBI taxonomy): Eukaryota > Metazoa > Cnidaria > Hydrozoa > Limnomedusae > Olindiidae > Scolionema > Scolionema suvaense. Next base: position 21,779 of record JAOBRC011063111.1, on the reverse strand, counting down.
TCGGAAATTCAGATTATGGTCATTCCTTTATATTTTCAACTTGCTAAAAGGCGTGAATATAATAGAAACATCGAGCTTTCAAAGTATGCGACCGATATTGTGGCTGTTTTACATTGAGCAGGACCATTCTTGCTTAAAACAGTAACATTTATGTTCAGACGCATGATCAAAAAGAGCTAACCGATCAAGAAATTTGCTTTCATGCAAAACCATCCTAAGCTCGGCAGCAAACAGAATGCAGCGTAAGGGAAGGAAGAAGAAGAAAGTGACAGGGTTTGACACAAGGGACTTTTGATCACATTTTTTACAAGGAATAACAACGTTGGCATGCGAACCAAAACCACACCTTCGTAACCTTGAATGCCTCTTACCTGGTATGTAAACTTTAACACTATGTCTGCCTTCAACACAAATGGGATCATCGTACTTATATGCAATTAGTTGATCCATTGATAATTCAGGATTTCTGCGTAGTTCCTTGCAAAAGCCTTGCTCTACTCCACCGGCCTTATACTCAATTTCGTTGCATGCATCCTCTATCAGTTGAACCCTAAGTGAAAAAGATAGAAATCGAAAGAATCAAAAGTAGACTTTTATACAGGAACGAATGGCAAGTAATGTCAAGTTTCGAGTTTTGTACTCGTTCAGCAATACTGTAAGTATCAACGACAGAACAGGTAATAGGAAAATTTTGCATTGTTTCTGATTCTGCGTAAATATTTAACTTGGATAACAGTTTAACATCTTGCACAGATCTTATCCGTGAAATAAAGACAAAATTGGGTGGTGCCCCTTTAAGAGCTTCAGCGTATTTTTGTCATTCTGAAACAATAGCTAGACCGATAACCACTAAATCCATTCAGCAACGACTGCGGCATCTATCAAAATTTGATCCAATCTAATCGCTAGTGAAAACTCGCTCTCTGATATGTTGACATGCTTGGGCACTTTGCTTACTTCATCTACACACATCTCAGCTATTAGCCATATGCGTACGTATGACTCTAGTTTCGATGCGTGAATGCCTGTTTCAAATCCAGGATCCAGTGTAAGATTGAAATTACGAAGAATGGCTCAACAAGCTATGTGCCGAGCACAGGAAATATCTGTGAGCTATCCTGAAAATATGAAAATATACCTATGAACACTGGCTTGAAATAAAAGATCCCAAGTTAGCTTCAAATCCATTAGCTCATCTTGCTTTGTTATATTTGTCAGCGACTTTGCCAATTCTTTTGCTTTGGCTTGAGCAAGAATCGCTCTCGCCATTTCTGCCCCAGCTTCCATGATTTCGAACTGTGCATCAAAACATATTTCAAGTCGGCCCCATAGCACTTCAACTGAAACCTAAAAGATGAAGATAAGTTTCTCACTGATGAAAAATATCTTTTCTTACAAAGGTTAAGCACCTTTCTGTATGCATAAGCAAAGAATGGGCTGTATATAGTAAGATATGTATGAAAACTATGTGCACCTGAACTTTCAAGCACGTTAAACAAGAAACATTCTGTGATTGAATGCAAAAGATAGTTTATAAATCGTAAGATATGTATGAGAACTCTGCACACCTGAAGTTTCAAGCATGTTGCTTTGTCTCCGACATCCTTTTGTATCTGCGCTGCAGTCAGTACTTCTGTACCAAACAGAAGATCACACAGCTCCTCCATCATGGCCACGATTTGTTCGGTATAGCCTTCAATATCTGCTCTTGAAATCCCAGGCCAAAAATTTCCATACGTCTTAGTAAAGTTTTCAGACAGTTCATGAAGGTTCTCGGCTGTGAGGCAGCGAAAGAGAAGACATTAGAAGTATGATTAGTTTATGCTTGCCTACAATAGGGAAATATATTAACCAGCATTGTCAAATACAATTGCTAACACTGATTTCAGCATACAACCCTACAACAGAGAAATGTATTAACCAGCATTGCCAAATACAATTGCCAACACTGATTTGGGCATACAACCATGTCAGAGATTATTTGAATTTCGTGTATCTTTGTAACGTTGGTGTCACACTTATACCCGTAACGACAAATTTTTTCCAAGACATCTATTTAAAGTTTAATGTTTAAAGGAAAAATCCGTCTGCAAAACAAAGTATGATCAGCTGTTTAACATGACCATGAAAACCCATATATTAACTCTAAACTTTATTCTCTTGCCACAAGTCCCAACTATTGAGAGATCGTATAGGGTCTTTGCATTGGCGCTTGTTTTGCCGTCCTACTAGTTCTACACTCTCCATTGTTAAGTGCTTATGCAAGATTTGATACATAATTTATTTGGCAGGCTTCATAGATTGGGAGAGAAAATTATGCAGATAATGCGTCTAGTTAGCTGAATATGTGCTTCCAGGGAATAATTAGTAAACGGCTGAACAGCAATTCACGCTCTGATGCAGAGGTCCTACATGATGATCAAAAAAATCGTGAAGGGTGTTTTACGAAGGCTACTGAGATGAGAAATAACTTTTTAAAAATATATCATGTGAAGTCCCACAAGACGATCATGTCTTCCGTGTAATGTTCCGTATGATGAGCAGCTGAGATTGGTGGTATGGGGTTGACGCTGTTCCATGAAAACCAACTATAATCAACTAATAATCAATTGAAACACAAACACAAAAGATTCATTAAAGTTCTCACGCACTTTTATGATGACAGTTTGAATTGTAACAGGAAACACCGATTTGAATCTAGTAAAATCGCAACCGAAGATCAAGCTGGCTGGCTGAGAGTGAAATGATAACCTTCCAGACTTTGTACGGCCGAGTGTGTGTTATAATAGACTTGACAGTCTCCCTCTCCTCTACTCACGATCGATATCCTGCACCCTACCACCACCCAGCGCTACCCTCGTTAGAATAACCCGCAGACTAACAACTGAGAGGGAGACCTGAATACTTCGGCGTGCAGCACATTTTCCACCTAAAGTTTCTCCCATCGTTGAGTCAGATTTCTGGGTTACTAAATATAGCTCAGCTAGCATTGTTCTGTGCCACGCTATTCAATTGCAGCCAATCAGACACGCTTTGTTGTTTGACGTCAACACTGTAAGGGGATGGAAGATAATTCGCTTAATTAGTAATTCAGGACTTTGCCAAAGGGGCCAACCAGAAAATGCCGCAAATGAAACGATGTCTGTGTCGTTTCTCAGCCCCCTAGTATGCGATGAATAGGCTATTGTGATCCCTCGCTGCTACTGCGTGGCCAAAGTGCACTAGTTTTGCTCTCTCTTTCTCCCTTGTTTGGCATGTATACGTTCGTGGTCAGTGACATCCACTGTGACTATTCTGTAGTTGAAACGAGTGATAAATTAAGAGAAGCTATTCTAGTCTAGTGTTATAAGAAATAGAGCTCACTATTGACTGTAGAATCGAAGTCTAACTCAGGTCACTCAGTTTTGGGTTGAAGTTTTCCTTTAAGCACCCATGTAAGGTTTTGCAAAACGAAAAAAGAAAGTCACGATTTGCCTAACTTTATTGCTCTACCAGCTCTGGCGGATGAGGCATGGTTCATATCGTTAACTAGATTTCCATAACATCCCTCAGACATGCACGTGAAGCATTAACTGTATCCACACTAGTAGTAGGCCCGTGGCTGTAAACTTTCTTTGAAACCTCTTGAAGGACTAATGCTACAACCTTGAAACTTTGTGACTATTTCTAAAATTTTGGGCTGCTTCGAATGGCAAAGAAAATTTTTTTTCGTAGGTTCCTTAACCCGATGCATGAAGGGGGTGGGGGTATAAATAAAACGAGGGCGCTGGAGGCGCGCTCGTTTTAGCTATGTAAACCACATTAACTTGAAATTAATCTGTGTAAATTTTGCTCTAGTTGGATTAGTGGTACAGGAGATATGGGCCTTTTGTCAGGCATTTGTTTCAAGTTTTTTTACTTTTTCATACAAATGGGAATAAATTAAAATCGTGATAACTTTAGAGCTACTGAAGTAATTGACATGAAAGCTGATCAGTAACTTTCTATACAAGGAAGCAATAGTTACGCAGAACTTGAGATAAATTGGATCATATGGCATCATTGTATGGTACAAAACGACTCTTTTAAGTCATGCATAAGTAATGGCGTCATTGTATATAAATTACATAATCTATACACACAAATTGAGCTTCTTCAAACACTTTATGTGAGGTTTAACATGGGCCCTCAATGGTTTCTCTAGGACTTGTAGCTCAAGAGTTATATCATTTTGAAAGCAGTATCCAATTGTTGATGACATCAGCGGAAAAAGTAATGACATCAGCAACTGGGGAGCGTCTGCACCAATTTTTTCAAATGAAATGTTAGTATTTGCTAAGGGTGACAAGTTTATGGTATTTTTAGGTCCTAAAACCTGAAAGTGAGCCTTTTATCAAGTAATAGGGAAATAGTGGACACCCTGCACTAATCGGGTTAATTTGGCCGATGTTTCGCTCAGTGTAGAAGCTGGTTTCACAGAAAAATTCGCAACTATGTACGGAAAATTTCGAACTGTTTTGAAATTTTTCTCGAAAATGACCATATTTTGTAAAAATGATGACGTCTGCACGATTCTACGCACCATCGTATTTTGTTTTATGTCAGTTGAAATATCTCTGTCTATGCAAACAAGTAAGAATTACAGTTTTTACGGGCCACGTGCCTACTAGGCCCAACTCATTGCCAGAAAAGCCCAGTCTGGATAGGGTTAAGTAGTTCTGCACATCGCTGGTATGCTTGTCTGATCACAACCCTGTCCTCTGTCTCTCTGTTATTTTCCAAATTATGACTGTGAATTGGAAAATGATTCAATTGGTATATGTCGAGTTGAATCTAATAACCCCTCTAACTTCTAAACTTGGTTTTGTAGATTACACAAAAAGATTTTGACTAAATTCTTCCGATAGAAGGACCTTTCTCTCAAAACAAAATTTTTAATGGCCTTGTCTTGAAACATTATGGTACTGGTTGATCTCCCCTTCCGATTCATGGCTCGACCCATTTAGATCAAATAAAGTTTATCAAGTACAACAACAGTTAGCTATACAAACTGTAAAATGTAGTTGGAAACATTTATCTACGAGCTGCATTAACTTACGTGTACTGTGTCTTGTATTATTGATCAAATCAAGAAATGCTTTGTACAATACTTCATTTGTGGCAAATCCTTCTTTTAACTTGATTACATACTTCTTCGTTTCATCGATTTGTTTGTACAAACCTCCCCATTTCTTCAGACGAGCGGCAGCAACAGCAGAGGCATCAACTCGATCAACAGCATCTTGAAGATCTTCAATTGCGTCACCTGACAGCCAACTGAGGGGATTGAACACAGAAGCCAAGTTGGCAACAGCGTAAGCAGCTTTGGCAAACGCGTCTTCGTTTAGAGCTTTGCCTGTTTGGTTTAACAGGAAGCCTAGATTGTAACCAACTTTTTCAGCAACAGTACGAATCGCCTCTTCATTTTCTTTAGTATATTTCATCAGAAAGTTTTTATCTTCCTCTGCTTTGCGTAAATCGTATCCTGCCAATATTTCGAAATATTCCGCCAACGCTATTTTGAAATCAATGATCTGTTTTCCGAGTTCTTTCATTTTCAGTTTCAAGTTATTAAATTGCTCTTTCATGAAATTGATTTTAAGCAATTCTGAATGATGAAATCTCATATCCATAACACGGCCTGTCTTGAGGGGTGCAAAGCCCGAGAGTATATTATTGAGGAATGCATCTACTTTGCACCAAACATCGTTCTGACGGTGCTCATGACATCTCCATGTGAAGCACTTTTCCCGCAATTGCTTCAGATGATCGTAAACAGATGCATGGATCTTCCCAACACTGAATTGTGTATGAACCGGATAATTTAATTTGTGAAATTGACGTGCAATGTTGACCGTATCGTTCGTTGTACATTTCGCACATTGCACAGCTAAAGCTCTTCTTGATTTGCATTCACTGTCGTATCGTATTGCTCTGTATTTGCATTGAGAAAAGTCCTTTTCCTCTCCAGTTTCACACTTTGTCAAAGTCATTATGAAGTCTTTGGCATTGTACTGGCTTGTGAACGAGTGTCCAGAAATTTCGTACATTGGAATTCTAAACAAGTGACAGAAGTGACAAGAAGAATGGTGATAGCCACAATATTAAATGCCGACAAATAATCTGAATACTTTGAGCCCACAATAAGTTGAGGCGGATTTCCACTTGGCGAATATCGCAACGAAGCGAAGCTTTTAACCACCATACAAACTTTTGCTTCAAAAAAGTTGAATGGGCTGCAACTGATTTGTTCGCCGCGACGAACACGTGCTGTTCAAATTACCAACAATGCTCATGCGCCAAGGCGAAAAAATTTGCTTCGCTGCAATATTCGCCGCGACTTTCACTCAGGTAGAAATTTGGTAATAGAACCTCCCATGCTGAACCTAAATGATAAGATATCGCTCAGTATTGGGTGATATTGTTTTGTGCTGCGACCTCGAAAAACTGTAAATCTGTGAAGCGACTTCGCACATCAAACGTGTCAATAAATCATAGAAAATTAAAGCTTCTCCAAAGTTTTTTACCACCAGCGTAAGACATACTGTTTTCTTTTTATAACATAGGTCAATTTGATTATTTTCACCCCACAAAGGTTGGAGGGGGGGTCACTTTGGTCCCTCCCCAAGTTTTTCTGCCTAATTCGGCCTAATTCTGCCTAAGCAACAAATCTGTTGGAAGTAAATACTGCTAAAAAAGAAAATTCTGAAGTACGTCACGTGACACGTGACGTCATAGTTTAGAAAAACAATTGTATTTGCAATAATTGTGAAAATTGTAATATTAATGACGTCAGCAAAATTCAACAAAGCAATTTTGCGTTTTTCTACTACAGCTTTCTGTGCACAAAGTATCTGCATCAAGGTTTACCTCCTGCAATCAAGAAAAATCTTCAAAAAGCAGGAAATCGATCTAGACCGGGATTACCAAAATTTACTAAAAATGATGACATCATCTTCACAAAAGCTGCTGACGTCAGCGTAATAATAATGCCTTTGACATAAGGTTTTTATCAACATGAATTTTAAGTGCTATTCTTTATACCTGGGACTGTTCAACCTTTCATCATGAGTATCGATGAGTTTAGAGAGGGACGGGAGAGAGGGGGGAGCGGGAGTCACATTGACCCTTTCCGAATCATAGCCACCTGCAAAAAGCCCAACCTTTGTTGGGTTAAGAATTTCCTTTGTCATTTTTAAAACGTTCAATTCAGACTTTTTATTATTTCTGCCGTGTATCATTTGCCTGTCTCTTCTCGACTCAATTCTGAAATTTTAGCTGGATTCCATATCATTTGCAGTGCGTGGACGAACTAAGGGAGGCATAAATAATGATGTCACCATTCAAACGATTAGCCTGCAGATAGGAAGATAGGAGAATAAGATAGGAGTAGGATATGAGTTTCTGCTTACCTTCGTTGGCCATTTCGGATTGGAAAAAGATTAGTCTTTCTATGTTCTGTTTGAATTTCCAAATTCTGGTGCCTTATGATCTCATTTCATTTATAATTGGACCTACTGGGTTATGTTAATAAAGAATTCTGAATGACTTTCTGAAACTCTAGATGTGGGATAAGACTGTAGTAGACGCTTGATAATAATAATCTGTAGATGCTTCTTCTCTACTTTTTTATTCATGTAGCATCTGTTTTTTGAGGGTCAGGCTGATGTCCTGCTAAGAAGACATGTTATTAAGTTATCCCTTGTGTTCTATTTGTAGTTCATTTCAAATTTCAAAGGATCTGATTTTGAATGTGTTGGACGGTTTAGTAACCCACTGCAGTTTAAAATTCAAACGAATTTCAGAAACTTACACTTACGACTACATGAAATCAAGTGCTACAGAAAAGCTCCCCATGTTCCAGGATCGAATGAACATGCATAGATTGGACCCAATTACTGTATCAATTTCAAACCCTTTATATTGAGTAGTTAGCTAGGACAGCGGCAGTGCTTAACATAATCAAGCGGAAACTTTCACTTACTTGTCAAGACCAAACTTTTCGCATACCAGTTTTGCAATGGCTTGAGCTTTGACGCTGTACTGGTTGTTTTCAAAAACGAGATCGTCGTCACATATAGGAAAGCCATAGGACAATATGAAAGCTCGATGCTCACTTCTTCTAGGTACGCACTTGTCCTCCTTGCAGATTTGTAACGTTAGGTCATATCCTGTCAGCATAAAAACATTGAGACGTGCTTAATGGAGGAAGATAAAACTTTCAGAAGGATACCTTGCTAGGTTAAAGGAAAAACGTGGTAAGAACACAAATTGGCTTTGTAAGACGCCTACAGCAACATAGAATCGATTATCTCCCAAGAAAAGTCGCAGAAGTGATTCGAAAGCGAGATATTTTACTCATAAATCCAGATTTTTCGATACATCAAGCTCAACAGCGGTCGCCATATTTCTTCCCACGTCTCTGCAACGAGAGACGAAACAAGTTAGCCCATAAATAGATATAGATTGTCTTGTCAAGCATTGACACCGCTACATGCAGCACGGCTTATCCGAGCTGTTGAAGAAACAATTCCATGAATTGAGTAGGGTGTCGTATCAATTACCTATATCTCTCATCTCGTACTTTTGTTTGCATCTATGAATCGTCCTGCCAAACTAAGAAAAACGTCCAGAAACATATAATTGCGGAAAGTGTTCTGTGCAGCGTTTAACCTAAAGTGCATTACTAACCCCCGTCTCCGCATAGCACGAAATCATGCCCAACTATGCTGAAGAATTAGTTCCTGTAAAACTTGTGCGCTGTAGCTGCAATGGAAGAAATGCTGGAGAAAAAAAATTTTGCTTGGGTGATTTGTATTTTGTGTATGCGCTACGTAGACACCGTGGGATGAATTTGATGCACAGAACCAAGCAAAATCGACGATGCTTTTCATGTGAAGGAATGTATTTGAGTAGCTTTCATAGAGCTCTTGTGCAGGGTGGAAGAATGCGCTATCGTGGTGGATAGGTAGTAGTTCTGGCAACCCGGTTTTCCTTGCTTGAAATTCGTATTTGTTGCTTGATGAAATATGTTTTGAAGGAGCTGAAGCTTTTCCAGCCGGTACCTTTGTCCAGCTTGATAGGAATGTGTACTGAGAGCATAGGGGCTTTAGCTATGCATCCATGCTAAGAGATCATGTTTGCCCTCCGCTTTATGGTCTAAACTTCTCCCTGTATCAGAAATATAGCATTGGCCAGAGAGACATTAGTTTAAGTAGCCATCCCTATTACTTTTTCTGTTTTCTTAGTAGATGGAAGGTAGAGCTACAACAAGCCTCTGGCCCAGGCCCCTGAAAATGGTTAAGTTAGACAAAATGTGGCGAAAGTCTCGTCTGGGCATGTTGAACTGGGCGGCTTCAGCTAGGAACATGGCGGCGAGCGTTGAGTGAAAGTAAAGGAAATTTTTGGCAATACAATGGAAGTCATGGAAATTTGAGTTAGATTTTCTTGTTCCCCAAGACCCTAAGAGTTAAATTAGCTTAACGTGCTGAATGGGCGCAGTGTTCCTTCTAGTTAAGCAGCGAGTTTAATGCCACAACAAGAAATTAAGTCAAGCTGTAATTGAGCAGCGCCTTTTGCGAATGATTTTTGTCTCTGGGTTGTTTTGATATGATGAAAGTGGAAAACGTGTGATCCTTACATATATGCGAAATATGCAATATTATGTAACCTTGAAGATTTACGATTCAATCACCCATGTAACGGCGCAAGAACAACTTTTACACATGTTTCAGCTCAACATATCTGATCATCAAGGAGCGAGATTTAATCAAATATTCGCTAAATAGTGAAATACCTGCCTTGAGGAGAATGAGCAGTATTGGAATGGATCCGCAGCCAAACATGGTTATTTAGTAATTTAGTAATTTTACCCACAGCTCTGCTTTCAGTAGTAAACATTTGTTATAAGCAGACAAACGTGACAAAGATCTGCTCAATGATTCCCATCGTGGAGGTTGTTACATAGACGAAGAACTGCAAAAGTGGATTGGGATGGTGTTGTCTCTAATTCCAATATTAGCTGCATTCTAATACTTCTTAGCGTTTCAGTGTGATAAATCGGTGTTTATGAAGTCATATCAGTTGTTACTGGGGAGTCTGATTACGACCAGATCTTTTAAAATTGTAAAAATATGAGAAGCGCCACATCCTATTGCTTGGAAATGTATGCAAAGCTAATTTCAAAGGTACAACAGTAAAACGAATCCTGCATTCTTTTCCAATATCTAATCTTCGTAGGCGAGTCTCACAGAAAGTGCACGATCTTGCTCTTCTCAGGAATAGGTTTCAAATGCACAATTGTGACCGCATAAGGACGATGCAGGTTAGTGAAATTTTCTTTGTTGACTGCTATTATAAATTTTTTAAAGCAGTACTCAACTATCACTTAGAAAACAATACACATGAATGGTCATAGTACAATGTGTATCATTGTGACACCTCGTCATTTAAAGATGACATTAAAAGAAACACTTTCCATACTACCCATCCGGGCAAGAAAATTGTTGGTTCTTGAATCGTATTGACCAAACATGGGTCCAAATTTTATGTCGGACTCAGTTTTAGATCGAAACATAATTTACGTGGCCAAATACATGTCTGTGTGCTCAGATTACCAAGACTACATACAGTGGAACCCTATGTCCTTTTTGAGATCGTGTTACCTCTGGAGAGGTTTATTCATGTTTACTATTCATCTGTGGTTATCACTTGTGTAAATGAAAATGCTGTGAGCCTGTTACTAGACTTAGTGTATTGATATGTAACGATTTTTATTTTTCAGAATGTTGAGGCTTCTCGTGAGCGAACTGATAAAAATTCCATGCATAAATGATTGATGGTGAATGCAGTAGAATCGACGTACAGATGTTACCCACCTGGTTGCCTGCACTCTAGTCCAACATAACTACTGCTGCTACCACATTGTTGCAACAGTGATGCCGATGTAGATGTTGAGCATGCAGTAAGATTGTATTCACTTCCTGTACATTGAAATTTATTGATGCGCGAAACGATCGGGTCTTGCAGCGGCACAATCTCTGACTCAATGCCTGATTAAAAAAGCGTAGAAGAAGAATACAATGCAAATATTAACAATACCCAGTTCTCTGGTATCAAATGTACACCTAGAAATACAAGCATGTGAAGGCCAGTTACAGCATGTTCATCCGGAAATAAAAACTTGAGAAGGCCAGTCACAAGATGTACAACTGAAATAGGAACATGTGAAGGCCAGTTACAGCATGTTCATCCGGAAATATAAATACGAGAAGGCCAGCAACAACATGTACAACTGAAATTATAATCACGAGAAGGCCTATATCAAAAGGTACATAAGATTAGCTAAATCTTAGATATCTTAGATAAGATAGCAAAATCATATATCACTGTTTTAAATGCTACTGCTCACCTTTCACATTAGGAGGAGTTGGAGCTGGAGTCGGTACTAAGTGAGAAAAAAAAGTATCACCATTCAATTAGCCAGACTCAGCATCAATTTGAATTGCTAAAAAAATATCTTTGAGGCTAGCTACGCTATATCTCCACTCTTTCTTTCTCCTCCCTGTTCCATACTACGTAAATCCTCTTGATTCATGGGGTTCAGCGGTAAACACGTTGAGTACTCAATGTTAGCCCTATTGTTACCTTTTGTGATTTTCGATATCGCTCCCCCTTCCGCTTGCCAGCTTTTTGTCATAACTCCTGAACAAATCCCGTTTTTTCGCTGAAAGTGCATGACTTTTCCTGAAATTATATAGTGCATGCATGATTTTGCAAGAAAACAATGTTTTGCCCAATCAGTCAATCGCCCATAATGGCAGCTTTCTGAATGACAGTTGGTCAAATTGCCCAAATCGTTTTTCCCTGAAAACGGCCTGAGTTTTGAAGTTTTCTCCCCGTTTTTTCACCAAAGTGATTGAGATAGCGGCATACTATCTCGAACATGTTACTTTGGATGATGCCGGGTGAAAAATTCTCAATATTGAAGATTTTTCGAAAAATCTACGAAGTCTGTGAAATTGGGTCTTTTTTGGCAAATTTGATGTATGCTGGGAATTAAATTTCTGCTGGTGATTTCGATATCCCAGAATAACAAGCTAATACTGTATCAAATATCTGAAGTCTACCCGATGTCCTTCTTGATGTAGCAGGGAGTGGGGAAGAAGGGAGGAAGGGGCGGTCATCGTGTTAGAAATTTATATACCCCTCTAGTAATAGGGTTAACGAAACAATTTAAATCATTCACAACCGTACACCTATTGGCTTTGCCTAGAAGGCTTAGAAGAGCCTCAAATTGAGCTGCAAATAGAGTTTGGAAGCCACCCCCTCCCTTCTTTGTTGGACCAGAAACTCAAATACCCCGGTAGCAATAAGGTAAAGTATACTTAGCTGAGTCAATCATACGAAAAATTTGTCTTTGATCACAAGTCGTGTTTCAACTACTCAGAAGATAGCAAAGTGTTCTGTATTAATCCGCTATTGAAAATCTCTTTCCACTCTGCGAAAATAGTAGAGGACTGTGCATATACGGAAAAATATTTTTAAACGAAGCGTTAAGGTTGTGTTAGCTTTTCTTGGTATTACGTTCGTACACGTTATAGCTGTGGTGAAACAATTTCATTTATTGGATAATGGAATGGGAGCTTAGCTGAGGAAAAGAACTATTGTTAAGAGTCTAATACTTTATTATCTTCATAAGCAATAAGAGGCGGGATGAGACAAAAAAAAAATATTAAGACTTGATGAAAGAAGTATTTTATGGAATCGAAACAAAAATATAGTAGACTCAGAACACCCCATATACTCTAACTCGATAGAAGGACTTACCATGTTGGCATTTGTCTTGCTTCATCCAGAAATTGCTATCACTGTTGTGGAATTGTAGTTTGCAGTTAGTCGTATAAAACGTTGTTGAATATTTCCTATCGTCTGGAAAATTGAACTCCACCTCACATTCGAATTTAGTGACAGATGAAAATGTGCCACTGAAATCCGTACGGGTGTTGCTCCAAGTGCCTTTTACTTCGTTATTTTCGGCGTTCCAGGAAAGTGTGGCGTCACCATAATTTCCATAAATTGCAGGACATTTTTTATCTTCAGGAAAGATGAAAAACATGAGAAAAAAATAGGTATCAGTATTCTTGAATTACTTGAACGTTTGATAACCTTCTAGCAAATGAATCAACTCTATGTCCAGCCTCACCAAGCAACTTTCTGAAAACTTAAGGAAGCGGATAAACCGAATAACATAGAATTAGAAATGATATGCTGGACCTAGTACCTTAGCCACATGATTTCATACGTAGTCTTTATAGGTCCTAGAGTTCTTAAAACTTTCTAGTAGTTTAAAATGTGTAAAAGGAAAACCAATAATGGTGCACAAGATATGTTTTGGAAATGTTTTATATTATCAGCCGATAAAATAATACATACTATGGCAGAACTACTTATCTATCAACAGTAAGAAAGCACCAGCCGTATCCGCTTTAGCACTTGATATTGAAACCCGGATGTAACAAATTGTTTTCAAAAATTTTGTTTTCCTTTGGAATATATTTAATTGAGTTTGGATTATAATGGAAAGCAATAGATATTTACATGTCAACATAGGTGGAGAAGTGCATGCAAGCTACTGACATTATGTTTCAAACTTTTGAATGGTGTTGAAAAATTCTTTCAGTTCTTTGGGGCACTTTCAGCTTCAAAACATCGTTAATGAAGAAGTGATATGAACAAGAACGATTCCACGAGTAATATAAACAGAAAAACTACAGGAAACAACGAAAAAAACAAAACACAATTGCTAGATGCTGACTATCAAAGTGATACTTCATCGAGATGAATCAGTATTTGAAAGCTATAACTTTTAGACGGTGTTTTACTAACTATCTTCTGAAGGATGCTTGTCAGGTACGAGATGATGTCATCATTCCCTAAATGATGTCATCTTTCCCTAAATGATGTCATCATTCCCTAAATGATGTCATCATTCCCTAAGTGATTTCCACTTCTCAATCCATGCAGAGATATGAATCGATGTTCCTAAATGATGTCCACATCTCAATCCATGCAGAGATATGAATCGATATTTCGTCCACATCTCAATCCGTGCGGAGATATGAATCGATGTTTCTCAATTTAATAGTTTTGTCTTGCAAATAGAAAAAAACTGCTGCCAGCAGCCTTTTTCCACAAGTAGATCGTCTCGTCAGTTTTCTTAGGAAGTTGTAGTTCATGTTCTATTGATACCATTGACTTCCAAATGAACACAAATATGAACGAAAGCTTTTTATGAACTTCTGCGTCAACCAGGAAAATCTTTACAGAAATTTCAAGAGGCTGGGATAAAAGTAAAGTTAAGCCAGAAATCATGTTTGAATGATACATGTTAAGACATACACTTGAGATCTGCATAATTAGCTGTTCTCATAATTTATCCCTTTTTGCTTGCATTTGGAGTATTTATTCACGAACATGCGTTCTTTATAAGCACCAGAAAATCGAAACTGAACGTCGGGGGTGCTTAAATTTTTGCAATTCCTTGTAAGTGGCACTTATGTAAATTGTAAAAAAACATCAATGAATCATCTAAATTGGTTCAAACAAGGCTTCAAGTGAACTTGTCACCCTCTGGTTTTTACAGGAAGCAGTGAGAGGCTCCGGTGGTGCTTAGCCGGTGCTTGGATATTGGATGAAGTCAAGGCTAGTGGTGCTTATAGCGCTGGTACGAAAAGAAAAGCGAGTAGCTTGGTGTCCTCTCATCCAGAAATGATCACAGCATAAAAAGCAAACTTTCCACTTTACCGTCTTCAGTTGCATCCATCTCTCCAGGAGAATAAGTATCCTCACGTGAAGTACCCGCACGGCGATTGTGTGCTACAAACAAGGAAACAAATAGGGAGGAAACGTGGTACAATTTAACCCTAATTGCTGGCAGTCTTTTGTGCTACTTCAGAGCAATTTTTCCCAAATAAGTGAAACTTCATGATTCTATTTCGTTCTGCATTTGATCCGCAAATTGCAGTGTGATTCGCAAAACAGATCAAGAAATATCAATTTTTATAGAGCAGCGGTTGCGGTCGAAATTCTGCCAATTTGGCTGATAATTGTACGTAAGAAGTTAACTACTGCAAACAAGTTGTTATATGTGCAAACTACATCATCTACGTCATTTGGAACACTTTGGCTGAATCAGAAAAAACATTTTGAAGATTCTAAAACTTTGCAAAAATTGCCCAAAGTTGTTCTCAATGACAAAAAGAGACCAAGGTGCGTGAAATTTTATCTGCAGTATAAAAAGAGAGTTACAGTGCTTTATCCTTAACAAGTAGCTTTACCTGGGTTAAAATTTATGTAACCAATACTGGGCAATGCATTTTGCTGAATACGTCAATGATGTGATTGTTGTTTAACATGGGATGTTTATCTGCCTGACTATACTTTCTTAAAAGTTAAAAAATGCAAAATCTTCCAACGTAAAGATTTGCTTTTCAAAGTGAGAAAAATGTAAGAAATTGAAAGGCAAATTTATTGTCTGCCGAAAATGCTTATAGAGGTATTAACCTAAATTTGGTTCAAAACTAGAAGATGGTTGTTTTTCTTGCAATTTTCATCGTTTTGCAAGTGATATTTGATATCAATTATTAGAGCAACCAAATACTTTAGAGCAGAAAAACAGTGAGGTAAATCCAGTTATGTGGGATGAGAAAACCGGCGACTATGGTAAAGACTAATTGTTATAATAAGCCATAAAAAAAATGACCAGTACAAGTTTAAATTATATCTGTTCTAGAATTCTTTGCTATGGCTTTTAAAGACAGTACTGAGACTAGCGAGATTCTCCTTCGGACAGTACAAATTTCCAACTGTCGTGATATAAATTAACAATGAACCGTCACAACATGTGTGTGTAGTCTAATCGAGCATTGAGCGGTCCGCATCAGTTTGTATCTCAGGAATCCTCATACGCAAGCAGATGTGCCGGGAATCTTTGCAGTAGGTAAGTTTAAAATATTTCATGGTAGCCTGCTCCCAGACCAAGCGCACTTCACCCGTTTGCTAGGTCTGCTAACATTGGGCGCTTAGATAATGCAACTTGCTAAAAAATTAGCAAGATCTCACGAAAACAAGACAAAGGCACAGCTACTAATTAAGCAACGTATCGCAGCAACAGCTGGAATGCGCGCCAAGATTCAAATTTGTTTATTGAAATTGGCGCAGTATGAGAGCAGGTGACAGAGCCATCCACTCAATAGGGTATTGAATTCGCACTGACGTAGAAAATTGCATTAGCGTACGAAGGTGAGCAGACAGTGAGAGAAGCTGAACTTCTCGATCAGTTTGCGAGCAGGCTAATTTCATGGACAGAGCCATCAATGTGGAATTCGCAAGAAACAATAATTGGAACCGGCACGTCAGTATAAATTGCGCTGATAATTTGATCTTGACAAGTCTATGTGATAAAGAGATACGCTCTGACAAGGCACGAGAAGAGTTACTCAAACTCACGTTGAAGGAAAACCAACTGTATCTACAGTCAAAACTGTTTAAACGCGTTTAAAGAGTTTTGACTGTGGATACAGTTGGTTGGGTTGGGTTGGGTACAGTTGGGTTTCCTTCAACATGAGGATGAGTCTATCGATCACCTGATATTTCAGAATGCTAGGGCGTCTTGTTTGTCGATAGCAGGGTGGCATGTGAACGGATTTTCCCCCAAGAAACACTCTAAAAATTTGTCCTCAGAGTGTACTGAAGGAAACGTTTAACCTTTTTGGTTCGGAAAACGTTTTCTGAATGTTTTTTGTCCCGCCACCCAAAGTACTGTTCAAGATCTGCAAACTTTAATGAATGCTGAAAAGAAGAAGCATTTTTAAGATCAGGCTTATAGACCTATTTTACCAATTTGTAGTCTTAAACTGCATGACATGATTTTAAAGTAAACTGATCAGATAAAAAAAATGACTGAGGTGTAAAGTAAACATAGAAAAATGGATTCATCCTCACCATCTCGAGACGAACTTGTAGGACGTTTTGATGCTGAAATGCGACAGTATGAGAATTGATACAAAACATGTTCAGAGCAATTACCAGTGTGCTGATCATATGACTTGATAAAAAAGACAACATTCCATTATATCGACTCACTTTACAATCGTGCCCCTTGGTAAGTGAAATATTACAGAGCAACACTAAACGTTGTGGCACAAGTCTACCTTGCAATTCTTATATAAAATCAGATATCCATTCTCTGACAGCTCAGCATGCAATGTGTAATGGTATGTGTTATCTTTTGCAAACGAATTTTCTTAATTATTTCATTGGCTTGTTCCATCTCATCTTCTTCACTGCTGCCCTACCTTGAACCTCATCCGCCAGTATCTTAAGAACAGCATCATGTCTATAAAAGTACCTTCCTCCTGATAAAGCAGTTGGACAACTAGAGAGAATATGGCTGATGCCAGGTTTGTCTGCGTGACAAAGATGGCATTTAGGATCCTGCTCAATTCCCCACCTTTCAAGATTTCGTAGTGATGCTAGGGTGTCATAGGTAAGTCCTAGATAGAATTCGTATCTAAAATTATCAGACCCTGTTCTGTATTTGAAAGTAACTGATATTTTTCTAGTGATGTGGGAAACAGCACATATTTGAACAGAGTTATAGAAGTTTCTCTGAGTTAGACAGCTGATCATTTGTGGTTACTTACCTCTTGCGACTGTTTTCAAGATGTTATATTGACCAAAGCCCCTTTGTCCAAGTACCTGCATGCTTGTTTGGAAACTACTGGCCACAGTTCCCTTTTTCCAAGTACCTGCATGCATGTTTAGAAACATACACATGGAGTATTAATCTGCACAGGGCACACAGGAATGGCTTACTTTCATAGGACGACCATGCTGACAAAGACTGATCCGCCAAGTGCCCTGATACAGGCATGATTATCTTGCTGACAAAGATTGATCCGCGTGGTGCAGGATGATCCGCCTGACTGCAGGCAGCCAGTGAAACACGTGTTAGTGTTCATTAAGAAGGGCTTTTATCCAATCAGGAATACATGCTTTTTAACAAGCAACGGTTTATAAGCAAAATGAGGCTCAAATCTCTCAACACGTTTAGCAACAGCAAAGCAACACCTCAGCCTGGACAAAGCCCAAACATAAACATGTAGCAGACAAAGAAAGATCGTTTTAATACGAAGGAACAACATTCTTCTAACAGCTAGTTAATCGCTTTCTTGTTCCATTTTTCCAGTAACTGTTAGCCAACAAACATTAGCATAATTACATCAGAAGAAGTCTAAGATTCGGCCAGTAAAGAAAAACACCTCCATGTTTAAAATTATGACGAAACCTTCGTATGATCAACAAGTAACAACTTGCTAAAATAAGTAGCAACGAGCCTCAGACAAAAGGTTGTCCTGCTTATAAAAAATAGCGTGTACCCCAAAAATTAAACTACATTTTTAGCTGTGTGCTAACAATCGAGCACCCACACCATGAGTCCTGATGAGTGTACCTGATTCAGTTACTAGAGATCGCTATACTTCAACTTGGATTTTCATGGGCACGTTTTGCACTGCATATTGCTGCATACTACGTGTCGCTCTGAGAACCTTCCCTTTTATCTTTTTTGCAGTTATCTCCGGAACTGGAGCTGGAATTTGGTGACTTTTCCCGAAATTTAATGCGTTTTTAGTGCATTCGAAACTTGACCATAAAAGTTGCGCCAAATTTGCTGGTTAGATGCTTACTTTATGCCTTGACAAAACTGCTTTAAAGAGCGTGATATGAGCCTGAACCACCAAGCAGGATCATTTTCCAGTTGGAACAATAGTTTTGCAATCTCCAGTATTTTGGACCAGTTGGAACAATAGTTTTGCAATCTCCAGAATTTTGGACCAATTTCCAAGAACTGCTATTTTGCTATTTTTGTATATTTAATTGAAAACGTATAATGTTGAATAACTGATTACCAGTATGTCAGCACTTGAACTCTATAGCAAATTGCCGCCTATGCAAAATTTCATTTCGATAGCTATAGTAGTGGGTGGGAGCTCTCCTCCTGAGTTAGGGGGCGCCTAAAAACCTCAGTAGAAATAGAGTTCAACAGCATGCGAAAAAAGTGTTCTTGTCGTCAGGAATATTGATGATAGATGAACATACTATGAAACACGGAAAGGACACAAGAACTAAAGCACGGACATACTTACTTGAAAACATAGATACAACACCACGATAGTATCCTGCATGCCTGCATGCTACATGTCGATCATTTTCATCAAGCACTCCATCATTGTAGCACAGAGGGTATCCATCTACGATCAGTGTACCTTTGCCTTTCAAACTGCTTGTTTCATGTACAGATGCTTTTACTAGACAGCAAATTAAGAAAATAGCACCTCATTGAACCATTAAGAACTACATCAGAATTTTGAAAACATTACTCTAGCATTCGGCTTTATCACACAGCATGCTGAAATCAAAAGATGCAGAAAGACAGCGTACTTCAAAGTTTTGAGTATATGAAAGGCTATATTCTAATGTCGTGATTGTATTTAAGGAGATAAGTAGAGCGGTAAAACTGCTAACGCTTGCAGTATCAAGTAATTTCTTGGTCTGATATTTTGAAGAAGGCAGTTTAGAAACCAGACATACTGAAAAAAATCCTAGACCCAAAAAATCATTTTTTTAAGGATTACGTAGGACACTATTAAGAACGCTATTTACTACATACTCGATACTACAAACTCCTTCATTTGTTTGCAATTTTATGTCAAATTTTCAGCCTCAGCATTTAGAAGTGTATTCCTGCGCAATCTGTTGGATGCATGCGCGATATGAAGACGCTACATTCATTGGGACTATATGAATGCACAAATGAAATCTCTTATTCAACATATTTGAACAAAGTACCTATGAATATGGGTGATCAGAAATCTTACCATCACTACTGGCTTTTGTTTCACTGCAGAGAAGTCCAGTTCGATCCAGCTGGGCACAGAGACACTTTGGCTTTGCACTATATGCCTGTAGCAACAACAGAAGAAATAAATGTTTCGTTCTTATGTAAAAATAATATAAACGTAGTAATCTTTATAACTTGTGAAGATGAAAGCCAGTTTCTTAATGTATGAAAGACAATGACCAACAAATATCAAATTTAACTCGGTATGTACAATCTCAGATAAATAAATGTGAACAAAGCCAAGTTGTGGCAATTTGTGCCAGAACTCAAACTGCAGCCACTAAACTTCTACGACAAAAAAAGTAGGCAAAAGGGTGGAACATGAAGAACGATTCTTAGTTAATTATATTTTTTAAAAACAAACTGGTGTCTACACGTGTCTAAATCTCACATAGTTCTTAAAGAAAGCATCAGATATAGAGTAATATTACGTGTGCTGATATGAAATAGATTTTGAAGTAATTAAAATGGCAAAACAATGTATTTCAAGCTACGAATCAGTCAGAGCAGACATGTTGCACTCAAAACCTCTTGGTTGATTCTCGGACATATAAAACACGCAAACACGATACGATTACGAAGACAGATGAGCATGGACCATCACTGCACAATATCGCATGGGTTGTAAATCTGAAACAAAATACTCACACTCATATCCTCAAGGTTTGCAACTTGAAGTCCTCTTGGCCAATACGATGTGTCCGGTTTCCAAGCCATGGTATACTTTGATTTGGATCGTTCAGTTTTTATTTGGGACGGCCAACAATAGCTTGCATACGTAAACTGAATAGGTGTACATCTGACATATAAATTGTTCGAGGCTCGTCTGATTCCTGTCACAATTTGATATTTACTCATGGACGTTGAGCAATTATAGCCAGATGATGATGATCCTCTGCAAAGACGAAATGAATAAATCGCGACAAAACCCTTCTTCAGTATTCGCCCTTAATGTTAGCAAGTCAGCTTTTATGGTCCATGCGATAGCATTAAAGTGCGAGGGCATGGTCATCTTACCACCGAATGTGACTTTCTACAATATACAGAAGCAAGTAATACTGATCCCAAGTATCCCAAAGACTTTTCATGACAGTAAATGTAATCGATGTTGGTCTTTCAAAGCAGTTCTGCAAGCTCTCGATATTATCTATCCAGGCATGAAAGATAGCGTTAAATATAGTTACTTTAAATGCCGCTTGTATCTTTTACAAAAGAAAAGATAAGCACTCACTATGACCCCTTCGTAAATCATATTCCACACGTGAACAGTAGGCAAATTGATCGTAAATCATATTCCAGTTGAATATTGAACAGTAGGCAAATTGTTCGTTGCTTTAAATGGATGTTCTTGAGATCTTTCTACAGACTACTAACTTTAAGTATTCCAAAAGGCCGTCACAAATGAATACAAGCAACTTGTTCATATTGATTGTGTTTCTATTATAGCCAAAGGTAGGCTGCAGTCATTCTTTGTTCCGAAAGGTCTAAAATCATTTCTGGTATACAAGTTCGAGTTTAGAAATTGTACGATTTGCTACATTGGTGAGACAGCTCGCCACTTAAAAGTTAGAATGATGGAACACCTGGAAATAGATAAGAATTCACAAGTCTTTAGACATCTGGCTGCTAGTGATGAGTGCAAACAACTTGCTAATGTTGAATGTTTTTCTACTTTAGCCAAAGCTCCAACAAAGTATCAACTGAACATCAAACGAGTTCTGCTAAAGCCTGGTTTTCACTGATCGTAAGCCCATCGTAAGATCGTCGTAAGATAGCAGGAAAGCTTTCAGACGCATTG